>JASDQU010366535.1:0-11553 GCA_032191745.1 Picea mariana
GTGCATCACCAGGTTTTTTGAGATATTGATGGCACTTGTATTATCACAAAATATTGTAATGGGCTCATCATACTCAACCTGTATATCTGTCAAAGTTTGTTTCATCTAAAGAACCTGTGTACGACATGTTGTTGCTACAATATACTCTGCCTTGGTTGTAGATAGAGATACTTATGATTGTTTCTTTCTTAGCCATGATTTTTGTGGTGAGAAATCCCCCTACGAACTAGCATTTAGGGTTATATTATGCATGCAGATAAGACTGAAAGAATCCTACTTTCTACCATCATCCCAAACCTAATCCCCATTTATTTTAAGAAAATACATGGTTAAAAAAACATACCTTGTTTCGGATGTTTGATGTCAATCCTTATTCATGCTTGATCACTTGTTAGCATCTATCCTCTCAAGACAGACCTGCATACAAAACAAGAAACAAATTCTACATGCATTTGTTCTACAGATTAAAGGGTTAGAGATTCAAACATATATTCACTACACTATGAAGAACTCGTATAGTGGGATGGGAAAAGCATTTATTTATTATTAACTTTAATGAATCAACTTACAATGTCGAGACCATCCACTACTCTGTGAACCTGATCCTAGGCTCCTCTTCAAATGTCCTCCAACTTCTTTTCTCCATACCTCTCTTTTCACAAGGATGGATAAAGGGTTGGGACAATAGGAATGTACAATTGAGCAGAGTTTCTTTACTATTATTTTCCTCCAAATGGGACCCCTAACCCTTCTTTTATAGGCTAGAAGAAGCTAGGTATTTGGATGAACCCTTGGCCATGCATGGCCGAGAGTTTCAGTTAACTCACCCAAAGCTGTGTGTTCCGTCGACAACTTTCCTTTTTTCGTGCTTCTGAAGATCCACGTGGGCTGTAGTGGGCCAGCTAGCATGGACACTATAGATCCACGCTATTTGTAATGGGTCAGCTAGCGTGGAATTTTAAAAATGGAGTTTTTTAGAAGAGTTGTTTAGTAGTGGCTTGGCAAAGAAGGGCTATGAGATGGCATGATGCCAGGTAAGCATGTATGGTGCAAATTAGGGTTATAATAGATTCCCCCTAATATGTGAGGTCATAAGAGCATTTGACGGCTGAAATACATTACCAATCTTTACTGATGTGTCGAACAAGTGAGCCTAAGGACTAGGAACCAGGAGGAGTCACTTGTAAAATAACAAATGTCTCACCGAGGCATGCATACCCATGCTCGAGATAAAATAGAATCATGGCTACCAATCAAATACACTGTAGATCCATTTCATATCACTATATAAAGTGTATCCATGAACAATACACAATAGAGCTACATCTCAAAATCAAAAAGATATACATGTAGAGTATCCATCTTCTCAGAAGCTGATAAGCCCCGATGGCTGGAGATGAGGTCTTCAGAGCTCGAGAAACAACTTCAAAATATTCAAAACTTGGGTAGGAGTGTAATATGAGTGTATGACTTCACTACCCAAAGGTCTTTGATGGCTCATTGGTCATGGACTAGAGAATCTTGATGATCAGATTGAAGGCTTCATTGATTCTGAACAAGGACTTGATTGGACATTCAGGACGACCGAGTATGAGGGCAAGAGACAAATTGCAGAGGGGTCGACTCATGCTTGGTGACAAACTTCCCTTGGAAAACAACACGAAAAATGATGAGACTCAGGCAACATGGTATTAATCATAAGTTTACAAAGAAGGAGGCAACACAAACTCTCCATATGTTTGGAAGAATGACCAAATGGAGGAGGAAACAACTCTATGTAGAAAGAACAACTTCCTAAGGTCGTATTACATCCTAGGTTTTGATGAACAAACACATAGATGTGCTTTATCCAAGGGTGACTCATTATGCTTCCAAATAAAGAAAATACTTCTCCCTTCCTCTTTTTGGGCTATATTTGATTTTTTTGTCTTTTTCAATAATTATGAAAAAAGAATAAAAGAATGTTACGTTACAAAGGAGAATCGAGTGTCGCAAAAATACTAGTTCCAAGCACATGAAACACAAATATGTTCAGGGAAAAGAGACATATGCAAGAAAAGGACTCTCGGGAAAAATCCTCCAGGGGCCAAAGGTGTCAAGATGAAGAGGCAAAATGCTACAGGGCTTATGTATAAGGCATGCCTCAGATGGTCTAGTTTGAGAGCAACATGGAGCGAGCATTAGGCCAAAGATGTGGTTATGAAAATGCGATTAATAAAACACACAATGGTAACATCCTTCAATGTAAGTTTAACGAGCCCAAAGAAGGCAAGATCGGCGGTTTTTCATATTTAGAGAGTCTGAAAAAACGTAAAACAGGACTCTAGTGGGGTACCTTTTTCGAAGGTAGTCTACTCAGTTTGAAAAAGGGGTAAACTAGCACCAAAAATATGACTATTCAAAACCATTTTAACGAGTGTGATAAGGACAAGATCACTCGACCATTTTTTCATTTTTAAGGAGTCTAAAAAAATCTTAACTATGGACTCTGTTAGGAATGTTCTTCTGGACTAGTTTAACGAGTGTGAGAGAATAAGGTCACTCGATGATCTTTTCAATTTTAGGGAGTAGGAAAAGAGATTAACTATGGACTCCATTAGGAATGTTCTTCTAGACCATTTTAACGAGTGTGAAAGAATAAGGTCACTCGACGATCTTTTCAATTTTAGGGAGTCTAAAAAGAGCTTAACTATGGACTCCGTGGGGGTTCCTTTTTCATAAATTTAGTCCCTCAGGCCCAAAAAAGGGTTAAAATGATGCCTGAGAGTACTCTTCTAGAGAACTGAAGTTCCATAGAGTATACCTTTGTTCGTACAGTTGACCATTCGGACTGAAAAAGGGGTAAACTACCACCGAACATATGTGACTTCAAATTTCATTTTAACGAGCGTTAAAGGCCACAAGATCGCTCAGCAATATTTTCATGTTTAGAGGGTCTAAAAGGGGCTTAAAAGAAGACCCATAGAGGTTAATTTTCTTAGTTAATCCAGACATGATCGAAAATCATAAATGCATTATGGCCAGATGTTTCTTTCGGATCTCAAAGAGAGCTTGAAAAACAACAAAGTTAGCTCATGATTGACACTTTGTGGGTCGATGTCGGGTATCTCCTTGGGGGAGCAGTATGCTCCAATGAGAACATTGTCTACACCTCCAGGGGTTCTAGAGATATTGATCAGTATGGTTTCAGTGATGGTTTCCATATTACCCTCAGCATAGACCTCATGTGTAGCTAAGGGATTAATAGGACAAGACCTATCTCCAGTCATAGTCAAGGTGAATTCTCCAGCTTCGATTCTTCTTAACTATGGGAGGAAGTATGATCTATGATGAAAATATTCCCAGGGTTTGTCTGGACTAGTCATTACTTCAATTACAACTTCATCAGAGGGAAAGACTAAGTCTAATGAATCGGTGTCAGCGAGAGAACCCTGAGCCCAAATAGCCTCTAGAAGTGGATTGAACTCTTGTGCAGGAATTGGATTTGTATTGGCTGAAGTTTGTTGGACCAAAGAGTACGCTACTTCAGCTGCAGACAAGGGCATGGACATGCCTGGATGCCCTGTCCCATTCATTGCAACCGATGGGTAAGGAAGTATCCACGGATCGGTGAAGCAAGTCATGCGAAACAATGAAACTTGGAAAATTTATACCTTATGGTGGTCGGATATGAAATTGACATCGCCTTAAGGGGGTGGGTAATCGAAGGTACCCATCAAAGATGGGCACAAACCAACCCCTACATTGACCATGCCTAGTTGAGGATTATCAATGATCGGGACCGTGGATGCCCCCAATGAAGAGTCATGTCTGGAGAAAGACAATTGATCGATGGTCACTATCCGGCCCTCGTGTGGAAACAACAAGACCCAAAAAACTGTAGCAACCACAGCTTGCATGGCATAAGTCCAACTCCTTCCTAACAAGATTTTATAGTCGAGTCGTGTGTCGACTACCTCTACCTTGACACACATGATCTTCCCTCCTAACTGCACAGGGAAAGAGGGAATGATACCATGTGGTCGGAATGAATGACCATCAAAAGCACTGAGGAGAGTAGGTGACGGAGACAAAACGGGTTGGCCAATGGCCTTCCAACATGCCAACGACATAATGCATGTCAAGGCACCCTCATCAACCATCATGCAGAAAATATTGCGAGTAAAAGTTTTTGTTGGATGCGCCACTACTATCTGAAATGCTATGTGGTATGGTAGACGAGGTTTTAAGTCGGTTGTATCTAGCATGATGGTACCTGGGTTACAAGTCTCGGTAGATCCTAGAGCAGTTAACAAAGCTTTCCTCTGGGAAGGGCAGCTTTGGAGGACCTCCAAAGTGGACATCACACAAGGGGTTTGAGATAAATATTCCACCACAGAATAGTTATGGGCGGCCCTTGCATTTGGGTTATAAGAAGATTTTTTCAATGCACCTTTTGGGATGCATGTCATTGTTTCGCCCAAAGTCTTCTCAATCTGTAGAGGAAGAAATGGGAGTTTGACTTCTTTACCCTTCTTAGAAGTGCTTGGTTTACTATAGTCATGTTCTCTAGTCGATATAAAAGCATCACCCTTCACCATATATACATTCTTGGATGTGGGGTTGTTCGAAGACAGAGAGGGTCCTTGGCTTCCCACTTTCGTGCTTGCAGAGGCTTGTGTTAGATTTTGCCCATGTTGAAAAGGATTAGTTAACATGGCAGGGTGTTGCTTTGTCACAAAAGTTTGGGCCTCTACAAGTCGGGGACATAGGTGGGTTGGATGGTCTTCCACACACAGGTTGCATGGATTCCTCGCCTTCCATTTCTCAGTATTTCCTCCGCTAGCAATATCAGTGGGTTTCTTATCCCCCTTACCCTTCTTTCATTGTTTTTTCTTTCCTTTAGGCTATTGGGTGGCCTTTCAATTAGCCTATTGCACTGTGTGTACATCCGATGTTTTGGTAGGGGGAGCATCCAAAGAAGTAGTTTGGTTGGCCACTCTGTGTTGTATAGACAACTGCTGCAACTACTTCGTCAATTGCTCAACAAGATTTGTTTGTGTTGAACCAACAATACCATCGGCATGTGGTCCAGCTCTCTGTCTGGTTTTATCAAGTATTGAGCGTGGCACATATGGAAAGATATTGTATAATAAACCGGACTGAGAATAGATTAGCTCAAGCTATTGAACTCTCATGATATTGTCTTCTTCGAAAAATACTCTTGACGTCGCGACATCTTTGGAAAACTGTGGGACCAAAGACTTAAGGAACCACTCAAGAAGGAATGCTGGTGGGACTGGTACCTTAATTAAACTCTTTCGATGTCTCCATTCTTGGATGTGATCTGAGATATGGTCCACTTTTGTCTGTGAGAAAATGGCCAGCAATTCTATGCCATCGTCATATCTCACAGGTAATTGGAAATGGTTTAGGAAGGCCATTGCCAATTCGCTGAAGGAAGAGTATATTGAGTGGTCGAGCTCAATGTACCATTTCGTGGCACTCCCAATGAGAGTACGTTGAAACAATAACAACTATACGTAGTCATCTTTCAACGAGTTAGATGAGCACCAAAGGTGGAAGGTAGTCACATGATTGCCTGGATCTTCTTTAGGCTTGGCTTCAAATTTTGGTATGTCCGAAGGAAACTTCATCGGCATAGGAGGCCAACGCGGATCATGATAGATAGGGTCATTCAACAACCTTGTCAAGTATAGCAAATGCAAGGTTGCTAGGAAAGGTAGTTTGGGTTGTTAGTGATAACCTAGGAAAAACGGGCCTGGAGTTTGACTAGCACCAGGTTGCCATGAAATGTTCGGCTACTAGCTTAGGTTCTGGTAAAAATCATGACCATGGCCAGCGTATGGATTTTGTGTGTGAGGAGACATCATCAACTAATTTCCAAAATAGGACATAGATGGTTGGGCATGCATTACATTCGAAGGATTTTGGGAAGGGTTGCCCCATGTCGGTCCCATGGGGATAGGCATAGTACTTTGTTCGGGGTTCCATTGATTGTGAAAAGAATTACCCTAGATCGACATTCCTGATGAGGGAATGGATCCCTACCAAGAATTCCAAGGCATTGATGTGGAAGAAGTTCCTGGGTGTGCCCCCTGTTGTTCCTGAGTCTGTACTTAAGGCTTAAAAGTACAGTGTCGAGGCATCCGAAAGTATGATAAAAGTTGACAAAGGATTACACTAACCTTCGGTATGGGAAGCTAATGGAGATTTATATGTTCTTGTTGTCCAGCTTCCAACTGTTCCTGGGTAGTAATATCTTGTTCAATGGCTTTCCATGAATGTTCCAATTCCTCCTGGGTGTTCGCAGTTTTAAGGATTGTGTCAAAAATATTTAAAGCAATATGTATTTGATTAGATAGCCCGGGTTGAATATTTGGTTGAGTTGCTGCAGGGACAGTCATTTAGGAACAGTATCAGTATGGAAATGATTTAAAGGGAGATTTCAACGCTGTTTCAATTTGGTTTTAAGAAAGAGAAATTTTAACTTTAAGAATAAAATAGAAACGCAAACAGAAGGCCCTTACCCGTAACAGTATTATTTTTAATAAAAAGATGAGTATGAAAGAAAAACATTAAGCTGCAGATATGTAAGGTTCCTGTTAATAGAAAACTTACACATACACAGATGAAGATATTGGTATGGAAATAACCGACACAATGTAAATAAACATATAATTCTGTAAAAGCAAATTGGTCTTACACCCGCTGATAGCTGGGGCAGTGGAAAGACAATAACCAATTACAGAAAGGTGAAATCCCTCCACTATAGTAGTGGTCATATTAAAGTATAGCGCTACACATCAATTATGAGAAGTAGAGCAAAATGAAACATGAAACATAAAGAAAACAAACTTGTAATACAGTCAGGACGAGATCGAGAATCTTCAAATTTTGCTTGTATTAACTTCTGAATGTCAAAACTCTGTTTACAAATCAGTACCAAAAAGTCCAGCCTGGTGCTCTTCTTTTTGTCATCTATTTATACAAAAATCCCACCATTTAGAAACTCAACGGTTTCATAAATTCAATTACAAACGAGAGGAGCGAAATCACTCCATATGTCCTTACTCTATTTTCAAGAAGTGCCAATGCTTGTCTTTGCATGGATTCGGTGTACATGATACATTTCTCCACGAACTGGGATACAAGCTGTGAAGGTTCCGCTTGACAGCTAGCTTCGGCAAAATAGCACTCTCCGGCTAACTGTGGAAGATTATCACCTATTTGTGCATCAATGATGTGAAGGGCGCTGAGTTGTGCGCTAGGTTGAATCAAACGTTCATCAACTTGAGCCATGTCTGCCCTGTCCATCTTAGAGATTTCCGCCAAATTTCTCTCATTTTTCTCCTTCATGTCGAGGGAAATCTGATCTACATTCACCTGCCTTAGCGTCTCTGAATCACCTCCACTCTCCATTCCTAACAGCTCACCATCTATAGCATTGAAGGTTTCTTTTAATGAATTGGTCACCTTCTGGGCCTGTTCTTTCCTTAAGGTAATATTATGTTCCCAGTATTTTAACAAAATATTACCTCTAGTTTGTACAGCGATGGTGAGTCCGGAAGAACCTGCTGAAAATCTGTTGTTGGTAGCTATCACTGCTTCTTGAAAGGTGACCCCAACAGCCTCTGTGTTTCTTTCTTTGACAATCAGATTCTCAGAAATCCGATGCATTAACAAGCAATCTTCTCAAATCTCTCCCACTTTGTTTAGTAGACTCTGTTGAGCAGAAGAGATCCTGCTTCGAATATCAATCGCTCGGGATTTAAAAATCTCGATGTCGATCACCTTGTTTTCTGCGACTTCTAATTGAGCCTGCAGCTGTGTGATCATACCCCTCTGCTGACCCGACTGTACCTGACCATCTCGGATTACTGAATCTTCTTGTTCCAAATTGGTTTTGAGGACTTCTATTTCTTTTTTATCGGCCAATCGGGCTAGCTCTATCTCTCCACTCGCCTGACTCTTAGCGCTTTCTGTGGCCGAAGCTACTCGGGCTTCGAGAGTCTTGATCAGGCGATTCTTTCTCTTGAGCTGAGTTTTCAGCATCTCGATCGAGAACTGATTCACTGACGCATACGCTCCCAGCGTCCCTTCTATCTTTGTGGTGAATTCATCACTCTTTTTGTCCTTTCCATCGGTCATTACTTTTAATTTTTTGACAGTTGATCCTTCATCCTGGAAGAACTCCCTTTTCTCTTTTTGTCAAAGAAGAACTCATTGGGAGGAAGTTCTTCTGCTCTGATGGGTCTTAGTTCTTCACCGAAAATCCATCCTTCTATATTTCCTTGTGTTGACTGCAAAGGGGTGACAGAAGTAATTGGTTCCCTGATTTGCTTCGCCACCTTTCCTGGTGTGTTGAGTGAGTCTTGCCCCTTCGGAGGATCAGAGGTCTTCGTCTCTGTCTCTGGATTCTGAGTCTCTGGCGGGTCTATGTTTTTTACTTCCGCCTTTGGACTATGTTCCTTGGGTTGGTCAGTAGTCCCTTCTTCTATTTCGAGATTCTTCTCCTGCTCGGGATTCTTCTCCTGCTCGGGATTCTTCTCCTGCTCTAGACTCTTCTCCTACTTCCCTTCCCGATGTTTTTCGGGATTAGAAGTTTTCCCCTCAGAACTTTCATCCTCCTTCTCTTTATCCTTGGAAAGACCCAAACCTCCCATCACAACGGGGAGACATCTTTTTCTATGCTCTTGAAACTTTAAAACAGAGGCCCTGTCTTCGGGTGCTAGAGATCTGATTCAAACTAGCACTTCCCCATAGGACCTCACCCCTTGGAAAATATCATCCGAGGGTGAACACTCGTGTTCAAACTTCTTCAACCCACAATTTGACAAATGTGTGCTTACAATTCTCTAAGGATCATGCTTTTTGTACTCAATAGAGGCCAGACTCAAGTCTTCTAAGGTTGCAGCCTTAGCCTTAGCATGTCCAAAATCCAATAAGGAATAAGAATTTAGCCGAATAGGAAAAAACGGCCATACCTTCTTCGATGACGCTTTGAGATCTTTACTCACTCCGCCAATCACTGTTTGTCAAGCAATCTTGCGACATGCCAGCTTATCGGGGATGAACAGTGGTAGCGCCAGAGGAGGAACAGCAGCTCCGAACACTCTAAAATAGGAAAACTCTGCTTCTACGTACCAGTCCATGATACTGTTCAGATTCACAGCAATGTTATTCGAGATGCGAGGTGGCGAATGACCAAAAATAGCGATGTGCAGGGGCACCATTACCCAGTTGAAAATCTCATAAATAAATTCATTTGCTTTATTTTCCCACAATTTGTCATGGTACTCATGAATAATTTTTGCTTGGGTTGGACTCCAAGACCAATTCATCAGAGGGAAAGGTGTCGTGGAGCATATCGCGTTCATGATATACGCAGACATGAAGAATGAGGATGGTCTCCCGGCTGCCTTTTGATCCCGATACTTTGTGACCCTATTAAACAAATTGTCCGAGAGCATCCTTGCCCAATTAAATGAGCTACCTTCTGCTACCCAAAAGATGAGAGGTACCCACTAGATGTAAAAATGTGCAGTATCCTCCCTTCCGAAAAGTCGACATGTCATCATCGCCACATACATATATTGTGGCTCCAGCGAAGCAATTGAATACATGCCCTTGTCATTTGCTCTGAATGTCGCGGAGCGTGAAACCCAATATTTTATCAAACCAGGCATGGTTTTGTCATATTCTTCGCACTCCTTCTTTTTAAATTCCTCCAGGAATTCTTTGCCATATGTGTATTCAGAAGTTGCTGGGAGCTTATACATAGATTGGATATTCTCTGGTCTGAAAGTCCCGACCGTGGTCTATTGGTCATTTATGATAGTTCTGGTGGGTAGGTCTATGTGATCCAACGCCCATCGGATCATGTCGTAGTATGGGAGAAAACGTGGCTTGGTTGCAACCAGGTGCATACCAGACTGAACAATTGTCTTGTATTTAGTGTTCAGGTCGTCCTTTACAATATCATTGTCATTGTCATCGGAGTCTGAATAGTTCACCAACTCAGATTGTAGAATATCTGAAATAAAAGACCAGGTGGTTACTGAGCCGACAGTCCAAGGTGAAGTATCTGAGACGTTGTCTAGACCCTGCACTGCAACCTCGACATTCGCTTTCGCTACTCTCCTTGGAGCCATGTCTGAAACTTGGGTTTTCGTTCTTCTGCGATAGACCTGTGTGTACATGCGGAAATGAGTTCCCTCGGAGAAAGGTGGGCTCTGTGCACTTATGAAAAATGTTTAAAATAGAATGAAACTCTCATATATATTTGAAAACCCTGTACCTTTTGAAATAAGTCTGTCAAATCGCAAATAAAACCAAATTTATTGTATAAATCCGATCTTATTTATTCGTGGATTTACCCTAATTCTTCATTAATGTCATCAATGTTCGGTGGCTTGATAGGCAGTCGAGTTATGGAGAGCTAGTAGATACCTCGTGAAGTGTGCAAACCTCTATATGCGAGATGTGATCTTGTTTTAATTTAAAAATTCAAATCTTAGGGACTTAAATCATTTTCTCACTTTTCACTGCATCATGAATTTCCCTTTAACATTTTGACTTTTCAACTCACGAGACTATGAGTGCCGATTTTATCTTAATTAACAGTAACCCTGAATTTAGCGCATCCTTAATTATATAATCAGTTTATTCGCCATATCGTGACTCAGAGTTTTGAAGACAGATTTTTGGGAGAATGATATGCCGAGTCGCGATATCGGGATGTGGCAATAATTAAGGCTCAAATTATGGGAAGAAAATCTTAGATTAGGCTACTAATTAATCTTACTATAATCATGTCGCAACCTCGTGAGTCGGGGTTTTAGGAGCTTTAACTTTATAAAAGAAAGTGCCGAGTGGCGAGGTGCCGAGAACCAAATTCAACCATGGTTAGTTTTTTACCTTTAATTTCTGACCAAGGTTATTACAGGGTTATCGTGTTCTCGGCTATCTGGACTGTAAGAACAAAAGCTTGGGTTTGACGCATGCCAAGGTGTGAAACCCCGACGATGTATAATCATGGGTTAAAGGTTTTACCCTAGTTAATGCCTTGGGAGAAAATTAAAATCGAGTTCGTAGTTTCGCGACTCGGGACTTGTGAATTCAAAAATTAAAGTGTCCGACTTGCGAGACCCCAAAAAAATACAAAAGAGCGAACATATTTGAGAGAATGGATCTGTTTTAAAAGTAGGAAAAGCATCTCTGTTCAGGCGATAAGATTTCAGAGTTTTAAGATCTCTGAAGAAAGTCAACCTAGATTTCAAGTTTCAAAAATTAAATTTTTTTTTTTGGAAGGTAAAAAAAAAGGGCGGCTCCAACATAGGCTCCAACTAGGGATCCCGCTTCCCTGTGAGGCGGGAAGAACCATAGACCAGGTGCCAAAATTGGGTAAATGGAGTCACAGGTTAAAATCAACAGAAAATTCAAGGAAAAAGATAGAAGGGGAGGGAAATCTTCGCTTTGTGCCCCAGAAACTTTTTCGAACTCAGATACTCTTTCCAAACACAGCTGAAGTCACTTCCACAATTTTCCCTT
>JASDQU010366540.1:0-11553 GCA_032191745.1 Picea mariana
CATGCGAAGGAAATCGTATATTTGTATGTGCAACAAAAACAATAGTTCCAGGTGAAGAGTTGTTGATCGATTACAACTTAAATCGAATATATGGATAGGGTGACCGTGGAAAGGCACCCACAATGCCTCACCAGGTAAATGTTAAATACAGTAAAAATTATGACTACAACAACTAAATTTCATAATTATTTTTTTTTTTTTTCTGTTTTTACTGCTATATTTCATTTTCTTAATGTTACAGGTGAATTTCCTAACTTTTATTGATTGATTTATTGTGTCAACATCTATCCAGGGTACTTACCGTGGTAGAAAATCACCCAATACATCTCTCTAGGGTGACCGTGGCAAGGCACCCGCAATGCCTTACCAGGTAAATGTTAAATACAGTAAAAAATTATGACCACAAAAACTAAATTTCATAAATTTCATTATTTTATTTTCTGTTATTACTGCAATATTTCATTTTCTTAATGTTACAGGTGAATTTTCTAACTTTTATTGATTGATTTATTGTGCCAACATCTATCCAGGGTGACCGTGGTAGAAAATCACCCGATACATCTCTCTAGGGTGACCGTGGCAAGGCACCCGCAGTGCCTCACTGGGTAAATGTTAAATATAGTAACAACTTATGACTACAACAACTAAATTTCTGAAATTTCATTATGTTTTTTCTGATATTACTCCAATATTTCATTTTTTAAATGTTAGAGGTGAATTTCATAACTTTTGTTGACTGATTTACTGTGTCAACTTATGTCTAGGGTGAACGTGTCCGAGTTTCACCCATTACACCTCTCCAGGGTGACCGTGGAAAGGCACCCGCAGTGCCTCACTAGGTAAATGTTAAATACAGTAACAACTTATGACTACAACAACTAAATTTCTGAAATTTCATTATTTTTTTTTTGATATTTGTTGAGTCCCCATTTTTCCATAAGATAATACCCTATCTTACCCTCTATCTAAGTCTTTTTTCCTCTGTTATAAACCTATACTGGACTATTCCCTCCCAAAATACATGCCTAATAGCTATGTCATGTCTACAAGAGGTAATTGGTGATTTAAAGCATGTTTGTTTAACTTTCGTTAATTAATTCGATTGAAAGTGTTTTATTTTGTATAGTTATAATAATTTGATTTATGATCAGTCTATCCAGCACTACCAGACACCATGTAATCTGGTACCAAAAAAATTCCGATACCCAAGACAGTTTTGATCTAGTACCAAGACGTGCACTATTCCAGTACTCCTTTCTCTGTTCTATTCTAGTACCAGACTCGCGACTGTGTGCAATCCGGTACTAAAACCTCTATTTCGGGATGCGCCAGTTGGAATTGGATAATTGTGGAAAGATCGAGAAGATAGTTGGATTGAAGCATCCGAGTTAGTTCTCCAGTTGCAAGAGACTCCATCGCTCATGCACTTCATGTCATGAGGATGGAGTCGACTCCTCAAAATTCGATGTAAATCTTAATTCTAGGATTTCCCGAACTGTTTAATGTTTATCCATACATATTGGTAGTATCGGCTTACCTTATATAAGGAATGTTGTGTAGAAAGAAATGTAAGAAATATACAATAAGAATCAGACAGTATTTGTCGTCATCATGTATGAAGTAAAAGAATGTTGATCCAATTTACTAGTTGAATTAATACAGAAGATCTTTTATGTCAATTCTTGAATGTGAGTGAAAGTTTTAGCCTATTAACTCCTTAAGAGGTTCCTTGTTGGTTCGGTAAGGGCCCACCGCCCCAGCTAAGGTAAACCTCATTGTATACATTCTGTGTGTTTGTGTGGATAGTTTACAGCAAAAGGTGTGTGTGATTAATCTTTAATTCATTCTCAAGATTGAGCATCGAGTTTATTATTTTGGATTGGTGTGTAACAACAAGTGTTATATTGAATATACATTTTATTATCCAGTGTTGCAGGTAGCTATCTCATGATTTGAAGTGTGGACTGATATTTTAAGCTTATGATTATAGTATTGCAGGGGACCAGGAGACTTTATCTTTTATCTACATGTGCTATAATAAAGTCTTTCAATCATATTGAATTTCCCTCCTGTTGGTTTGATTGAGTTACATGAGATTTAATTCGGCTTTTGTTTACAGAATGGTTGAAATTGATTGCTTTAATTGTGACAGGAAATAAGCTTCTTAAAGTTCATCTTTTCAATACAAGTGCCTAACATGAACATACTTGTTTTTCTGAGATAACATTTCTTTGATTGACTAATTGTCTGAGTTTCATTATCAGTTTTATCTTTTAGGTTCAGAGGATATTTTGAAGTGTTTAGAGATCTTAGAAACATAATTTTTATGTTATTAATTATTTCCTATATGCAACAGACTTAGATAGGTTACTTGTTCTTGGCACATATGGTTTAACGACTCTTTCGATTACAAATCCCACATTGACATTTAAATGAGTGTGAGATATACATTGAACATATTTATGCACCAACATTTTGGCGCCATTGCCGGGGAGTTGTAAACGGTAACAGGTAGCATATTTTTTTTTTTGGGTTTGATGAAGCATTGGATTGGATTTGAGGATAATCTGAGGGTGGAGAGAAGACGATAAGACGAAAGGTAAGAACCTGCGCATCCACTTTGGTGGGGCTGCTCCAAAGTTATTTTTTCCTCCTACCTTTAATTAGGAATCTTCCCTTTCATTGATTTCATTTTTTTATGAGTAGGTACAGGGATAATAAAGGCAGATTTATTGCTCCTAAAATGTCAGAAAAACCAGAAAAACAAACAACAAAGAAACCCCCCCTTATACTAATTCATCAAAAAATCGTGCAGGAAAAATTCTTAGAGGAGAGAGCTCAAAGGTAGCCATTGCAGCAACAAAAAAAGGCACCACATCTGAAGCCACTGTTCAGATTACAAACAGAAGGCGGCAAGAAAAGGAGACAACACTGGCAACCCCATCCAGAAGAAAAACTGGAAAAGAAGCAGAGGTGATAATAGAAGAGGCTGCATCTACTGTTGGAAGACTACACAAAACCTTGGAATAGCCATACATACTAGAGAACTCGGTGGTGGAACCATCACTCAGTGGAGAAAATTCACCACCTCCCTACAGAGTGCTCGGAAACATGGCGGAAGAAGAGGGAAACTTAGCCAATGAAACATAGACATTTGGATTACCCATACTAGATATGGCTAAAGACGTTGCTATGAAGAACATTCCATTATCTTCACTTCCTCATTTTAGAGGTATGTCGACAAAAGACCCTGACTCATTTTTATTTGAATTTGACATATTGTGTAGGAGCTATAACTACACAGATAATGCTCAAAAATTAAAACTTTTCCCTGCCACACTAAAAGATTCGGCACTACGGTGGTTCATGAGCTTAGGGGAACACACAATTTTGTCTTGGGATGGTATGAAGGAGACCTTCCTCCAGAAATACCAGGATTACTRYAGACCTAGGGATGCTAGGAATGATATATTCAAAATGYAGMAATCAGAAGAAGAAAGCTTAGAAGACTACTTAGAAAGGTTCTTATACAATTACCAAAAGACTAAGCAGTTTTCCTTAGATACAGCTACAGTTAGGACTGTTTTTCTAAAGGGGGTGAGAGATGATTGCATTGAAGTGTTAAACCTTATGAGTTCTGGGGACATATACCAAAAACCATTTGCAGACATAGTAGAGTACTGTAAAAGATACTCTCGCAGTCAAGATAAAACAGAGAAAAGTATAAGGGACCCTACCAACAGAATTGCTAAACCCCCATCTAGAGGTGTCATAAGGATTGAGCTAGGAAATCTATTAGAAAAATTTAAAACGGATATCCTACACATCATCAGTTCCCAACTAGATACCATGCAAATTAAAAGAAAACAACAGGAAGTAAAAGTTGTGTTAGCAATCTTCTGTCATCAGTGTAGGAGGAAACACCCTGAAAAGGAATGCCCCCCTAATGTTAATGTACTCTGTGGGATTTGCACAGAGGACCATCCTACTAATGAATTCCCTTCTCTCCTCGGACTCAAGGCTATGTTCAAAGGAGGAGGAGAACCTGAGACATCTTACCCCCCAAGGAGACCATGGAGACAACAAAACCCCAACATGTTTTCCGACTCAAGTACACAATACCCCCAACAACAATGGGTACCTCCCATGTCTTATCCTTAGTGGTCAACACAAACCCAACCTTGGCAACATGGGTAGAGAGGACCTGTATATGTAAATGTCCCCTTTCAACCAACAAATGTTCCTACTTATCCACAATATCCTTCGAATATTTCACAGTTGCTCCCAGGTTTTAACCCCCCTGCTCTTCTTCCACCTCCACAACAACCACTTGCACTACCCATGAATCCAAATATGCAACAACTAATGCAAGCTTCACCCATCCAAAACCCTCCTTAACCTACTCCTATTCCTGCACAACCTATCCCTAACCCAAATAACAAACCGACACAACCTATACAAAACATTGAAGTACAAACCTTTCCTACATATGTAATAACGCTAGCTCCATTTAATGGAATTTAATTAAGGTCAGGAAGGATTGTAAACAAAAAAAATCCCACTATGGTCATTCAAGAGGAACACGTGCATAATCACACAAATCAAGAGGAACAAATAGGTGCCCAAATGGTTCAAAGAGAAGAACAGATGACTGATCCAATGAACGAAGAAAGAAACACTCCAGTAGCACAAGAAATACTTTCTCCCAACTCCTTTGCAGTAGAAACACCCCATGAATTGAATCCCCCTTACACAGAAAGGTTGCTCATAAAGAAAACCGAGGAACCTCTAGAGCATAATCTAGAGACTGAACTCCAGAATATATGTGTAAAGATCCCACTACTATAGGCCATTAAAGACATACCTATCTATGCTAAAATTGTAAGGGACGTTTGCATTAAAAATCTAGGGAGAAAGAGGAAAGAGCGTCCTGTCATATGGGTGGTAGGACAATTATCTGAGTTTATAATAGAAATGCCTTCCAAGTATAGTGATCCAAGGAACCCAGTGGTAACCATAGAAATCAATGGTGTTTCCTTGCCTAATACATTGATTGATCTAGGGGAAACAATAAATGTGATGTCAGTAAACACTATGCAAAAACTGCAACTATATCACTTAAAACCTACAGAAACTTTGCTAGAACTTGCAGATAAATCAGTCATCACCCCAATAGGAAGTTTAGATGATATAATAGTGACATTGGCCTCTTGGGAATACCTTGTGGATTTCTTGGTAATCCATCCCAAATCCCCCAAACTAGGACACCCAGTGGTACTAGGCCAACCTTGGTTGGCCACTGCTGATGCATTCATTAGTTGTTGATCTATAGAAATGACAATTTCCAATGGAACTCAAAGTCAAAAACTTATCCTTTCCCCCCCCGCCCAACCAGCCATGTAAGTCCCTCTCTGGTTGGAGAATTCGTATGGGGAGGAGGACTATACCCAGCCCTTGTTGACACTTGAACAAGTAAAAGGAGTACAAGAACACTCTGAAGAACAAATCCTAAGTCTATTCTTGGCTTCTTCAGCATGCATTGACTATCCCCAATCTTTCCCCAACTACACACACATCTTTAGCCCTAAATTTCAAGAAATTTGGAACCCTTATACTTATACAACAACCACTCTTTTGCAAATAGAGGAAGGGAAGGAGTCTATTGTCCAAGCTGTAGAAATTAGACCTGGGAAGTCCCTGTATATCAATGCTAACCTAGAAACAGATCAACAACAAAAGCTGGTACAAATGATTCAAGGGAAATCCGATGCGTTTGCATGGGATTACTCTGACATGAAAGGGATCCACCCAGATACATGTATGCATCATATTTACACTAATGATCAAATTAGACCTATTCGACAACCCCAGAGAAGAATGAACCCAACCTTGAAAGATATAGTAAAGGAAGAACTCCAAAAACTCCTACAAGCCAATTTCATTTACCATATATCAGATAGCAAATGGGTCTCCCCATTAGTTATTGTACCAAAGAAAAACGGGAAATGGAGGATTTGTGTGGAATTTCGAGAAGTAAACAAGGACACCTATAGAGACTACTTCCCTTTACCTTTCATAGATCAAGTCTTGGATACTTTATCTGGGAAGAGGTACTTTTCATTTCTAGATGGGTTTAGTGGCTACAACCAAATACAAATTTCACCAGAAGACCAGGATAATAACACATTCACCTGCCCTTGGGGAACCTATTCTTATAGGGTTCTCCCCTTTGGGTTATGTAATGCCCCTACTACCTTTCAGAGGTCTGTCTTGGCTATTTTCTCTAATCTGACCAATGATTGTGTGGAAGTCTACATGGATGACTTCACGGTATATGGGAATGATTTCCAACAGGCATTGGATAATTTGAAGAAGGTAATGGTTATATGTAGAGAGACCAACCTCTCACTCAGTCACAAAAAATCAAGAACGATTCTTACTGAAGGAATCGTTCTAGGTCACCACATCTCCGGTACCAGAATAAGAGTGGACCCTGCCAAAATCGACATTATTTCCCAAATAAAGATCCCTAGTTCACAAAAGGAAATCAAAATTTTCTTAGGGCATGCCGGCTACTATAGGAGGTTTATTCAAAATTTTACAAACCTAGTTGCCCCCCTTTTCAAACTACTAACGAAAGATGTTGAATTCTGTTGGGATGAGCAATGCCAAATCTCTTTTGAAATCTTAAAAACAAAACTGTTAAGTGCTCCTACTTTGAGAGGTCCAAACTGGTCTCTTCCTTTCCATATCTATACAGATGCCTCAGATACCACTTTGGGAGGTGTTAGTAAGAACCTCTCACCTGCTGAAGAAAACTATACAATCACAGAGAAATAATTCTTATTAGTAGTACATGCCATCAACAAGTTTAGACACTATATAATAGGATACGAAGTTTTTGTGCACACAGATCACTCAACTATCATATTTCTAATGAATAAACCTGTTACAAATGCTAGAATAACTGGATGTCTCTTGCTACTACAAGAATTTAATATCACTGTTATAGATAGGCCTGGAAGAGATAGCTTGGTTGCTGATTTTTTGTCTAGGCTTATCCATATAGGTGATAGTACTCCAGTAGATGATGATTTTCTGGATGAGAATTTATTTGCTATTTCTACTTTCACCCCTTGGTATGCAGATGTAGCCAACTATTTGGTAACTGACAAGCTGCCTCAAGGTATGACATCTAGAGAAAAACATAGAATCATTCAGCTAAGTGCCAATGATATGTGGAATGAAGATACCCTATACCGAACAGGACCTAATTTGGTAATCAGAAGATGTGTCCAAGAAGATGAAATGCAACATATCTTCAGAGCCTGCCATGATGGCCCATGTGGTGGCCACTTTGCTGAAAAAAGGGCAACTTACAAAATCTTACAATCTGGATATTATTGGCCGACCATTTTTAAAGATGAAAAGAAATATGTGTCCAGCTGTGATGATTGCCAAAGAATGGGAAGACCTACATCAATCGATGAAATGCCACTCCAAGCCCAAGTAGTAATCGAACCCTTTGAAAAATGGGCCTTAGATTTTGTAGGACCTATCAATCCCATGTCCTGGAATAAAAGGTACATATTAGTTTGCACAAACTATGTAACAAAATGGGTAGAAGCCAAGGCCTTGTATTCAACCAATGAACAATCTATTGTAGATTCTCTTTGAGGAAATTTTTACTCGTTTCGGGGTACCTCGGGAGATAGTCACTGATCAAGGAACACAATTCACCTCAAATTTGGTTAAGGCCCTTACTGAACAATACAAGATCAGACACAGAATGTCCTCACCCTATCACCCCCAATCCAATGGCCAAGTAGAATCGACCAACAAAGTTATAGAAACCATCCTCACTAAGACTGTTCAGCTGCATCACAAAGACTGGGCTGATAGGTTGCTTGAAGCCTTGTGGGCCTACTGGACAGCCTGGAGAAATACAATAGGCCATACACCATATGAGTTGGTATATGGGAAGTAGGTACTACTGCCCATAGAGTTTCAGGTAAATACCTTCAGAATTGCCATGCAATTAGGAATGGATTTGGATGAAGCTAAAAAACAAAGGCTATTAAAATTAAATGAGCTTGATGAGATAAGACAAGATTCTCTACAAAGAACCACCCTGATACAAGAATAAATGACCAAATGGTTTGACAAGTACATTAAACAGAATTCCTTCCAGCCAGGTGATTGGGCCCTCCTCTATGATAGCATATTTAAAAATTTCAAAGGCAAACGGTCTACCAGAT
Source organism: Picea mariana (assembly GCA_032191745.1). Lineage (NCBI taxonomy): Eukaryota > Viridiplantae > Streptophyta > Pinopsida > Pinales > Pinaceae > Picea > Picea mariana. Next base: position 8,259 of record JASDQU010366540.1, read on the forward strand.
GGATGGGGCCCTATGAAGTTGATACAATATATGAAAATGGTGCAGTAAGGATAAAAACTATTGATGAAAAGCAGACTTCCCTTGTTGTAAATGGACATCGACTTAAGGTTTATTACAAACCACTGTCAAAGGAGGATTTTGTCAAAAATGTTCTTTAGATTGTTGAAATGCAACTCATAAAGAGAGAGGGTTTTCCCTCCTGCTGACCTACCATAGCAAGTTCAGATTGTATAAATAAATTTTTTGTACATAGGTGTGTCATGAGATGAAGTTTTTTACTTTTAACTAACAAATACAAAAGAAAAATTTGTGGTGTTCCCATGTAGATAAACAAATAAGGAGGACAACTACCAGAAAGAGTCTTCTTTAAGTTTTTTAGACTCTTTAAAATTGAAAACACCAGCGAGCAGGAACTGGCTCGGTCTTGATAAAAATCCACGGGACAGTATAGAGAGTTTTCTTTAAGTTTTTCAGACTCTTTAAAATTGAAAACACCGGCAAGCAGGAACTGGCCCGGGCTTGACAAAAATTCATGGGACAGTGTAGAGAGTTTCCTTTAAGTTTTTTAGACTCTATAAAACTGAAAATACCGACGAGCATTAACTAATCTGGGCTCGATAAAAATCCACATAAAAGTAGTAGTTAGGGTTATTATTGTGTTGTAATAAAAGAGGAAATGCCAACAAAAGTATGGTCACCTTGATTCCAGAAGAAAAGGAGTTTTGTCATCTCAGTCACTGGTCATTACAGAGTACCCTACTGTTATAAATCTTTCCTGCATTATTTCTCTATAAACTTTTGCAACTGCATGGTTTTTCAGACAGATTTGACCATAGAACACCAACTATTTCTATAAATCACTGTGACCAGAATCAGTATCAAGTTTTTTTAAGCTCAAGAAAGTTCATTTTTTGTTCTTATCTCACATCGATGATCACCTCTATGTATGAAGGACCAACAAATCATTTCACTGTGCCTATCTGGTACCAGATCCTATACATTATAAAAGAAGGGGCCTTGCGCTATTCCGGTACCAATTGCAAATTTTACACACAGGTGATCCTGTACCAACTGCAAAATTTATACACAGGTGATCCAACACTCAGGTAATCAGGTGATCCTGTACCAACTGCAAATTTTACACTTAGGTGATCCTGTACCAACTACAAAATTTATACACAGGTGATCCGACACTCAGGTAATCAGGTGATCCTGTACCAACTGCAAATTTTACACACAAGTGATCCTGTACCAACTGCAAGTCTTACACACAGGCGATCCGACACTTAGGTGATCTCGTCTCAATTACAAATTCTACACACAGGTGATCCAGTACTTAGATGATCCAGTACTGGTAAGAATATGACGGGTAACTTTCATCATGTTTCTAAGTCGCTGTCAAATTATTAGTGCAAGGACATACATATTCTACATTTTTTTCGTATTATTTAAAGGAATTAGACTAAATATGCATTTAGAACATATGATTGCTCTTGGATCATGACGTACCCTTGTTTTTTCATGAATCTTTGTAGAAATCTTAGACCTCACCGCCGTAAGAAGGAAGTGTCCTACGAAACAACAAAAATGCAAAATCACGATGTCTTTTATCGGATCAAACTCCCTCTGTCTATATGATAAATAAACCCCATGATTAGTTGACATACTATATGAGACGACGTGAACCACGAATCTCAACATATCAAGTAATGATCCCAGTCAATTTCATATACACAAGTCCCGATCATAACGACCACCTCCTTTCGTAAATGTCGTCTGCCACCAACCTTCCCACGAATCTGGAAACTGTTAGTAGATCCGAATTACCTGGCCATATCATCATGAGTATCGACGTGACTGTTGTAATCTACACTTCTATTCATAAATTCTCCTCTGGATGGCTCTGCCATCAAGATGAGCATTATTTACCCTTGTTATCATACTATCTACAGACACCCTATACCTTTGTATCTCTTGTATGTTTCTCCTAACCGATACTCTATCATTCGATACTCAACCCTCTTTTCGTGCCTTATCCACCTAAGATAATTGCTTAAAATAGCATGGGGGTTGACATGCATGAGCCAATATTTCAGATATACAAAGAAACAATAGAATATCAGGCTTGCAAGAAAAAACACGAACAGGTAGGGTGGGTGTCGTTCTTGGAGAAATTCAAGGGCCATCATGAGGGAATTTCTCTCGTCTTTGCACAAACATATGATGGAGAGAATGTGCATCTTGCGGATGTGAATTTAAAAATTACAGACCACTATAGCAGAGGCTACGGGTCTTCCGATGGCTGGAGAAAGATACTTCAAAAGAGTAATCATGGACAAAAAGATCTGTCAATAATTCCTCAAACTAGAACATCACGATGCCGATTGGACCAATGGCGTCCATCAGAACTATATCAGAGAAAAATACTACACAATGCTTATAAGTCTCCATAAATTCCTCACCTATGAGGGAAGGTATGTCATGACCTTCATTTATCATTTAAAGCTTTTGTCACATTTTGAGGGAGGACCACAGATAAATTTTCCCCATTTTTTATGGATGAGTCTAAAGAAAATGGAAAGAAGGGTGAGGTAAGTTTCTAAGAAGACCGAGACCAGTCTTCATCATCACGGTTTAATCAAACTTTTGGTTATTCATGCTCTCAAAACACAAGGGGGTAGTTGGAAATAGTTACTCCAGCAGAGTTTTGCTCAAGAGAAATCCAAGTCGATCGAGACACAGAAGGCAAGGACACCCAGTGAAATATAAAGAAGAAAAGAAAAGAAAGACATGGCATCAGGAGGTAAAGAAGACACTATTTCACCCAACTCATCTCAGCCCATTGAGAAATTAGTGACAGAAAAGTATGTCGTGGGAGAACCCATTATATCAAGAAAGAAGACAACCACTCAATTCCAGAGAGTAAGCTCTACTTTGGTTCAAAGGGGTAAAAGACGAAAGGAGGGCTCAGAACCATGTGGTCAATTGGATATCATTCCCAAAACAATTATGGAAATACCATCATAACTATCTAGTCAAATAGAGCAGACCCCTGACTCCCAGTTACAAAACAAGAAAAAGTCTGCACCAGTTGAAGCGTCTAGCTCAGTTCTACGCCCTAAAGACCAACAATCATAGAATAAGAAACAAAAGAAGGAGATGGATCAACAAAATATTTTACTAGAGCCAACTATAAAACCCCCTCCAAAATCCCCTAAAAAATTGAAAATCATTTTTGAAGTTACTCGGCCTTCCCAAAGCTCAGTTAGTGGCTTGAAGGAGACTGCTAAGGTGA
>JASDQU010366542.1:0-11593 GCA_032191745.1 Picea mariana
AATGCACAAGCTAGTGTAACCTGCAGACNAGGCCAGAGAGCCTAGGATGCTAAGGCCAAGAGCTTGTCTTGCATATGTAATTATGCAAAACCATTAATAAAAATATAAGATTGCATGTAGATCGACCACGAAGAAAGAGTGATGGGGGACTAAGCTCCACTAGATAGGGTAAGGGAGGGGGATAAGTGTCTAGGCCTAGAGGATAAGCTAAAGGGCTTACCTCTAAGGGAATAATATGTTATTATTATTATTATTTCCTAAAGGATAAGGTGGACATGAACAATGTTGTCATAATTTCCTGGAAAGAGAACAAGTGCGAAGTGGAACATATGCGGCTGCAGGTAGACAAGTGTCGACCTGGGCGCATGCATTTATAGTTGGGAAATACAACCTATTAGGGGGTTCACTTTCCATTGTCAATCGACTGTCTAACCTATTTTTGCATTTGTGATGGACCCCTGCATAACCACACATCTCTGTAAACCAGAACCATGAAGTCAACCTGTGTGATTCGATGAACCCATTCTATCTGCACTTGTAGAGTCGAGTTCATACCTTAACCGTTTTTGGGTTGTCTCCTTCTGTTTTCATGAGATGTACTGAACTGTTTCTTTTGTCCTCACCTGGCAAGGGATGATTCAAAGATTGGTTGAAGAAGCGGGTTTTCAGGCTCATGGTTGAAGAGGTAGGTTGTCAGGCCCATGAGCAACTCTCTCTAGGTGAGAGAGTGTGTTTTGGAAGTGATTTCTTCTGGAAGGGGTCTCGTAGCTACTTCAGAGCTCTGAGAATTCTGATCCGGCCTGTTACTGAAGCCCAAGGAAAGGGAGGTTGAGCCGCCGATGGACTATGGGACAATGAAGGTGCATACTCCTGGGGTGGGATAGGCATGTAAGGAATGAGAGTCTGTGAGCAGTGGGAAGAAGTGGCTCATGGGAGAGAATCCTTCCTGTTGTTTTGTGCAACTTTCCTATTGACCTTGCCTAGCCTAGGAATCATTTTCCTAGTGGAGTTTAGTCCTGGCTCGGGGGTGACCCACTGTTGAGCATGATGAGCAACATGGTTTATGGATGGGAGGTTTGTGGAAGGTCTGCACATAGTTGGTGGTCTTGTATTATAATATAAGTACCACTTTTATGTTCATTTACATGTTGTGTATTTGTACATGTGTTATAATTGATGAGTAATGCATGTATATGATATATGTGTAGGATTACTATTATTTGCACATTAGTATGTGTATTAGCATAATATGTTGTATGTTTATGTTTATATATATGCACATGATAATCATCATTTCTATGAGGTAGCATGTCCTGGCCTAGGTGGCCTGGATGTGTATGATGTTTTCGCAAGAATCTGTGTGTGGCATAACCTAGTTGGTTTATGGTTGGGTATGCTACACATTGTTATCAATTTGGTATTAGAGAAACCAAGGCTAAGTTAAGGTTGTTTGGGTAGCGTTATTCTACCTGTTGGTGGCCGAGGATGTTAGACTTCGGGACTTCAGGGGTCTCGACTGCTTCTGTCCAACTTTCCTCCAGAGTGCCTCTCCTTCAAATTGCTGGATCTGATGACACATGTCCACTGAGATCAACGGTGGATATGAGCTCCATTTTTTGGAACTTTATGAGCCTTGAGAACACCTTCCACAACACTTACTTTCTCACGAAGAGCCAACCTTATGGACTCCAAAATCTGATGACACCTGTCCTCCTGCTTCAATGACTGGGATGTGATTCGGGACTTCGGAGCTTCGATATTTTTCAACACTCCTATGCCTATGTTCTCCCAGACTGTTGGTCTTCCATATGCAACCATCCACTAACATGTGTCCAGGAAACGAACGGTCCTGATTCACTTCGACTCCCCATGACTTTGGGAGTTCGCTTCTCCTTTGCACACAAGTATGAAAAACCTACGGACTTGCAAAGTCCTAAGAATGTTGGGGTGTTAATCACCGGGAAACTTACCTAGATCCAAGGTTTCATGATCGTTGCACCTAGATCCAATGACTGGAATTTTCCTCCTCCGCTACGTACTCCTCCTTATGTTGGACTCGGATCCAATGATCCATATTTTTCCCGACAACATATCTAACGGTTGTTGTAGCTTCCTCCTTTTCCTTGGCTACACTCTCCTCCTGATGAAGTATTTTCTCAACCTTTTCAAAGGGTCAACCTTTGATCCCACTTCGACAAGGATGAATCCTCAGCCTTGATTTTGCTGGACCTCCTAAGCTTGAAATACTTTTAAAATTCAAAGGGGCTCGACCCTTTGGAAGTTTCTCTCCTATAGGGATTTATGTTTAGCCTCTTCTCATGTTCCAAATATGTTGCTCCTCTTGAGCTCTGGACATTGAAATAAGTCCTCTTTTCCCTCTCCTTGTGCTTCCTTCACAGTCTAGGACTGATACTGTCTTTGCCTTCTACACTCCTTGCATAGGCCTTCCACATGCTTGCGTTATTCCTCTTGATCTTAAAATTACTCAATTCCTAAGGGTATCATTCCTTAACTCCTTCAAATAATCGCTTGTGCCCTCTTGGCACTCTGCACTCATTCTCTTTATCTTGTTAAATAATTCATATAAAGTATTGGCATATGATTTCACTTCCCTTGCAGTCTAGCACTCAAGTCTCCTCCGATTCTTAAATTCGGGTGTTCCCACATGGAAACCATCTCACAAAATTTTAGAAAAAATTCTAACACACTCCTTGATCTTTCTCAATGCACTCATTTCATATCTTTCATAGTAATCAATAACTCTGGTTTGTCTTCTTCAGTGTGTTCAACAACTCTGATGTGCACTCCTTCCACAATTTTCCCTTCTTCTAAGGTTGAGGTTTTTATGGTGTTCCCACCTGGCATGCTCTTTATTAAACTCGAGCCAGAGTTCAAAATGCACTCCTTGCATTGGCTTCACATAGTTTTCTCTAACTCTGGTGTGCACTCCTTGCACAATCCTAACAGCCCAAAACACTTAGAAATTCATAAAGATAGAGAAGTCTATGTAAACCTGTAAATGTAACCTACTTGCACATCTACATCATGCATGAATAAACACAGAAAACATTCAGAAAATGAGCATTCATCACACATAAAAAAATAGAAACCCCATATGCAGGAAAAAACGTTTTTGTATTATATCTTAATGTTTCTGTACAAGATGTTTTTACAAAGGTTGGACTGCTACATAGTCTTCAACACTTTCTCTCCTCTCTTGAGCTCTCTCGACTCAGTCACAAAAAAATCCTAAAACTCACCAATTGTTACACAATTATATTTTACAAAAGAGGGGATCCTTGAGCCTTCCCTCCATCTACCTACTCACATTGAATGACATTCGATTTCAATCAATGGAAAACTAGTCTAAACCATAAATAAGCCTATATACATGGAATCCATTAAAGTCAAGTTCACATGTAGCCTATACAAATGAACATGGCTCATCTTTTTTGAGCCTAACAACATTTAATTCCCATTTATTTACATCAAAATTTTTAAATTTGGGTTCAAAATGAGAGGGTTGGTGCATCTCTTCCCTTGGAATATGTTCCTCCTTATGCACTGATGTGTTTCCTTGCTAGAGCTTGTTGAGGTGGAGCAATGCTCCTGCATCATACTCTTGCACTGACAAAATCATGAGCTCTTTCTCATGGATCACATGTTGCTGCTATTTAGATCCTCGAGGGTCCCATACTTCACTCTGGAGTTGTCCATCTTCTCCTCTGACATGTTGTGGTTGCTATTGTTTTCATGTTGCTACAAGTTCTCCTATGATAAAATTCTCCCTACTACTTACTATCTCCTCTACTAAATTGAACATTAGCCTTCTGATCTACTCTATTACTCTATCCATCTAGTCCATTGGGTGGCTCCTCCTTTGCAATTTACTCTGTTGCATCTCCTCTTCATCAATTTCCAACTTAACCTATTGGAAGCACTGGCTCTGCGCCATTACCCTTTCCTCCAGGGCCTCTAATTCTTCACAGAGATCAATGGGTAGATCATACTAATCTCCCATGTTGAGTTCATTTGTTGTGGAATTATCTTGCCACTCCACTGCAGATTCCATTTCTACAACAATTTTATTGAGCTGCTTCTCAACTATCTCCTCTAAAAAATTTCTTTTTGTCAGGGTCTCCAACTCCTCATACAGATCAAAAAAATCCATGATGTCTACTACTCTCTCTTCTACTACAGGTTTCAATTCTGCAGTCATCTCCTGTTCATCTCCCTCGCTAAAATTTTTGAGAAATTATGTTGAATGCTCTTCTTCTTCTTCCATATTCTAGGCATATTTCAATGTATTCTCCTACTCCTCCATGACACTCTTGGCTGGTTGTCTCTCCTCTCCTGCACCTTCAACATGTGCACTGGACTCTATTGGGCTGCTTGGTAGGATTATACTGATTCCTTCAATGATCAAAATGTGCATATGATCCTTCTTTTCTATCAACACTTCTTATTGATCTGAACTCTCCTATGAGTTCTTGAGACATCCATAGAGTCTCACTTACTCCTCCTTGACCACCTGGAAATCAAATTTTTCTTACCTACCCTACTAGCAGTCTGTGAGATATTCCACCGATCTCTTCTCATTTCCCTCCTAGCAATCTGAAATTTTACTTCTTCCCTCCTAGAATTCTATGAGATCCTTGACTAATGTCATCTTATTTCCCTCCTGGAAATATCCATTACCACCTCTTCCCACCTGGCAGTATATGGGATCTTGAGTTTATCTCCTCTTCATCACTGAGGTTCCTTCCAACCTCTGGCTAACAAACATAAACCATTTCCTCCTCTGTGGCACTAAGTTTTTCAACATGCCTCAGGGACCTCCTCAATACCCGATGTTGCCTCCATGAAATCAACTATTGGACAAGTCACCTTACCTTTTGCTTCAAGGGCCATTCATACCTCCAAATTCCTCTTGATTCCTACTGCATATTCAACATCATCCTGTTAAGTTCCTCTCGAATCTCCTTGAGATCTTTATCCTTCTCTTCTTGTTCATCTACTAGTGGTATTTTCTCTGACCCCGTTTCTGCCCTTTAGTATCCATCTTATCTTTATGACTCCAAGAACACAACTTATTATCCTCCTTTAGCCCACCTGGTTGTCTACTTCACCTACTTTGTAACCGAGAGCACCACTGGCTTTCTCCTACAACCCTCCTTGTTGTCTCTTTCTACTGCACACTTGAAAACATATTTTAACAGAGCATCACACTCTGTGTTCTACTCCATTTCCTATTATCTACATATAGAAACTAGTCTCTAATACCACTTGCTAGTATTAGAACAAAAGTTTACTCGCTCTCCTACTACATGCTGAAAAAATCAATCTTTGATACCACTTAATGGTATCATACTAGAACCTTTTTATGGATCTGATAGCACTTGATGAAAAACCCACCCTCTCCTAGGGTCTGTGCAACCTCCCAGTCTAGGATCATTCATAATTAGGAGCCGAATCAGCTCTTCGGGCCTTACTGAGCCCCCAAAATCCTATACACAGGTCCTTTTATTCCATGCACAGGTCCAATAATGAACCTGTAGGATCTTACTAAGCCCCTGTGCTTCTGAAATCAAATTCAGGCCCCTAACCCTTTTGACCATGGAGGAAATTGCACATGAACCTGGGTTGTGACCAGGCGCCAAGAATTGGGTGCTATTTTGGCACTTTTCCCTTCGATGATTTATCTTCCTTACCCCTCAACTCCTTTGAATGCGCAATGATTGCAAACTATCGAAAAACAATAGGCAACAATATCAACGGTTCTCTATAGGCACTAAGATCGATGACTCACACTATCTATGGGGATTTGGCTTCAACGATTTTCTAGCTACATCCAATCCATATAACGCTAAGAAAGTGTCGATCATTGAGAGGGGAAAATATGACAGTTCTCATTCCACCACTGGGTCGACGTCTCTACACCTCTTTCATAACCCAAGCTTCAAAGATTTATTTTCCACTCCAACGCATAACACTTGCAAAGTGTCGAACGTCAAATGTTGAAATGGATGATTAGACAAATTTGGTGCTCCCTAGATCAACGAATGTTATCCCACTTTCGTTCTTTGAGATTCGACTATTTTTCCTCTACACCTTTCCACAAAATCTCCTGGGTCACTGAATCAACGAATACTCCCAAGTCTTGAATCGACGGCTCTCAAGCTTCCACAAATGGATGCTCTAGATTCCTTCTCTTTGGGATTCAATGATTTCCTCTCGTCTTCCACATGATAGAAACTCTCATATCTCTTGATGCTGAAACACTGAAAATCTTATCCTTGCTCCATGTGTCCCCATCCTAATCGACGGCCAGGATGCTTCCAAGACTTTGGGGATTTTGTTTCCTGTCTGCATGACGACTCAAATCTGCTGAAGTGTCACATCCCCAAAATTGGGATCTTTCTCCACACATCCTCCTCCAACAAATGGCTAGGATGGATTCCAACCTTCGAGAGTCCTCAACAATGTTGCACTCTTCTTTCCTCTAGAGTTTTGGACCTCCATACTTCTAGATCCACTGCCATATGTCGTTCCTCTGATAAACGGTCCTGATCAAATCTAGACTTTGGGACTACAGAGAGATCGATCTCCTCTTTGATCTATTCTCTCAGAGTGTCTAACCTACAGATATCTGGATATGAAAATGTGTTTCCTTGACAATGGATGACCCATATGAACTCTTGGACTCTGGGCTTCGGGAGTCCTCCACTCTAGAATCATCACTCCTAACTTCTAGTGGAGTGCTAGTCCACCGTAGTAAATTATCTACCGACATGTGTCCTCAAGAAATGAAAGACCACGATTTCCTCCTACCTTCATGACTTCGGTGGTCCCGACTGTTTCTTTCACACTTTACTCTAGAGTTCCTCTCCTCTGGAGTGTTGGATTTGGTGACACCTATCCATCAAGATCATTGATGAAGATGAGATTTGTTGTTCATAACTTCAAGAGCCTTGAGAAATCCGACCACAACACTTACTTCCTCTTGGAGTGTCGACCTTCCAGAATCTAGGATTTGATGAAACCTTTCCTCCTACTTTAGCGGGTGGGATGTGTTCTAGGACATCAAAGCTTCGATATTTTTCAACACTCTTGCGCCTATGTTCTCCCTGACAGTCGATCTTTTGGATTCAACCATCCTCTCACACATGTCCTGGAAACAGACAGTCCTGATTCACTTCAGCTCCCCATGACTTCGGGATTCCACTTTTCCTTTGCACACAAGTATGAAAAATCTTCAGACTTGTCTAGTCCTAATAATTCTAGGGGATTAATCATCGGTTAACTTATCTGGATCCAACAGTTTGCGATCGTTAAGCCTAGTTCCAACAAATGCAATTTTCCTCCTCTGTTGAACGTTCCTCCTTCTGTTTGAATCTAATTCGATGGTCTAAATTTCTCCCGACAGTATATCTAACAGTCTTTTTATCTTCCTACTTTTCCTTGTCTATGCTCTCCTCCTGATGAAGGATTTTCTCAAACGTTTCAAAGGGTCAACCTTTGAACCCCCTCTAGCGAGGCTCCCTCCTCAACCTTAATTGTCCTGCACCTCCTGAGCTTGTTATAATTTTAAAATTCAAAGGTGCTCAGCCCTTTTTAAGTTTCTCTCCTCCATGGCTATTTGTTTATCCTCTAATCACATTATGAAGATGCTTATCCTCTTGAGCTTTAGACTTTGAAATAAGTCCTATTTGTGCCCACCTTGCACTTCCTAAATAGTCTAGGACTCAGACTGTCTCTTCCTTCTGCACTCCTTGCATAGGCCTTTCACACACTTATGCTATTCCTCTTGAGATTTCAACTTACTCAAGTCCTAAGGGTCTCAGCCCTTAACTCCTTCAAATAATATCTTGTGCCCTCTTGGCACTTTTCACTTGTTCTCCTAAGCTTGTTCAATACTTCAGATGAAGTATTGGCACATAATTGCGCTTCCCTTGCAGTATAGCACTCAAATCTCCTCTGAGTCTTAACTTTTGGTGTGCCCACTTGGAAACCTTCTCACAGAATTCGAGACAAAGTTCCCATGCACTTCTTGTGCTTTCTCAATGAAGTCCTTGAAGAGCCCTCAGAGTATTCATTAACTTTGGTATGTATTCTTCAGAGTGTTCAACAACTCTTATGTGCACTCCTTGCACAAGTTTCCCTTCTTTTGAAATTGAGGTTGTTCTGGTGTGCCCACCTGGCACGCTCTTCTCTGAACTCGAGATAGATTTTGAAACACACTCCTTGTGTTTGATTCACATATTTTTATCTAACTTTGGTTTGCACTCCTTACACAAGCCTAAGAGCCTAGAACACTCAGAAATTCACAAATATAGAGAAGTATATATAAAATTTCAAATGTAACCTACTTGCACATCTACAACATACATGAATAAACATAGAAAACATTCATAAAATGAGAATTCATCACACATAAAAACATAAAAACCCCATATGTAGTAGAAATGGCTTTTGTATTATATATGAATGTTTTTGTACAAGATGTTTTTACAAAGGTTGGATTGCAATAGATTATGTTGCACTTTCTCTCCTCTCTTGAGCTCTCTCAACTCACTCATAAACAACTTCTAACACTCACCAATTGTTACACAATGATCTTTTACAAAAAATGGGCTCCTCGAGCTTTCCTTCCATCTACCTACTCACATTGAATGACATTCAATTACAATCAATGGAAAACTAATCTGAACTAGAACTAAGCCTATCTACCTATCAGCCATTAATGGTGACTTCACATGCAGCCTATACAAAGGCACATGGCTCGGATTCTTCGAGCCTTACAACATTTTATTCCCATTTAATTACATAAAAAAAATTAAATTTGGGTTCAAAATGAGAGGGTTGGCACCTCTCTTCCCTTCAAATCTGTTCCTCCTTATGCATTGATGCGCTGCCTTGTTGGAATTTGATGAGGTAGAGTGAGGCTCCTGCATCATAATCCCATGCGGAAAAAATCAATATCTTATGCTCATGGATTCTCTGTTGCTGTTGTTTAGATCCTCCAGGGTCCCATACTTCACTCTAGAGTTGTCCATCTGTTTCTCTGACATGTTGTTGTTGTTGTTGTCCTGTTGTTGCATATTCTCCTCTAATCATCTTCTCCCTTCTATTGAATGTCTCCTCTGCTGACTTCAACATCAGCCTTTCGATCTAATCTATTAATTTGTCTAGTTTGTCCAATGTTTGGCTCCTCCTTTGCAGTCTACTCTGTTGCATCTCCTCTTCATCAATTTCCAACTTAACTTGTTGGATTCACTGGCTCTACACCATTACCCTTTCCTCTAGGGCCTCCAATTCTTCACACAGATCAATGGGTATGTCATCCTAATCTCCCATGTTGATTTCATCTACTATGGCATTAGGTTTCTACTCCAATGCAGATTCCATTTCTACAACAATTTTGTTGAGTTGCTGCTCAACTATATCCTATGACAATTTTATTTTTTTCTAGGTCTCCAGCTCCTCATAAAAATCAACAAAATCCATGTTGCATGTTGATCTCTTCTCTATTAGAGGTTCCAATTCTGCAGTCATCTCATGTTCATCTCCCTTGCTAAAAAAATTGAGAATTTTTTTTGAATGCTCTTCTTCTTCTTCAATCTCTTGGGCAAATTTCAATGTCTTTTGTTGCTCCTTCATGATAGTCTTGGATGGTTGTCTCTCCTATGATACACCTTCAACATTTTCACTGGCCTCTACTTGGATGCTTGGTAGGAATATACTGATTCCTCCAATAATTAGAATGTGCCTCTGATCCTCCTCCTCTATGAACACTCCTTGATCTAAACTCTCCTACGAGTTCTTGATAATTTCATACAATATCACTTCCTCCTCCTTTCCCACTTGGAAATTAGATTTTTCTGACCTGCCCTCCTGACAATATGTGATATCTTCCACCGATCTCTTCTCATTTTCCTCGTGGCAATATGAAATTTCATTTCTTCCCTCCTGGAAGTCTATGAGATCCTCAAATGATCTCATCTTATTTCCCTCCTAGCAATATGCATTACCACCTCTGCCCACCTAGAAGTCTATGATATCTTCAGATGATCTCTCCTTCTCATCACTAAGGTTCCTTACAACCTTTGGTTCAGAAATGCAAACCATTTCCTCCTTTGTGGCACTAAGGTTCTCAGCATGCTTCAGCCACCTCCTCAATACCTTGCATTGCCTCCTAGCAACCAACTGATGGATATTCCACCTTACCTTTCTCTTCAAGGGCCATTCATAACTCCAACTTCCTCTCGCTTCCTATTGCATCTTCAACATAATCCGATCGATTTCCTCTCATATATCCTTGATCTCTTTATACTTCTCTGTGTTTTTCACCTGCTCGAAGTATATTCTCTGACCTAGTTTCTAGCCTTCAGTAACCATCTTCTCTTTATGACTCCAAGAACACAATTGGTTCTCCTCCTTCATCCCACTTGGTTGTCTACTTTGCATGCTCTGCAAATGAGAGCACCATTGTTTTTCTCCTAAAACCCTCCTATATGTATCTTGTCTATTGTACACTTGAAAAAATATTTTCATAGAGCATCACACTTTGTCTTCTACTCCTTTTTCTGCTATCTACAGTTTTCGATCAGGCCTTGATACCACTTTCTCATATCATACCAAAACTTTCCTCGCTCACCTACTACATGTAGACAAAATCAAGATCTAATACCACTTGATGGTGTTAGACTAGAACCCTTTTATGGCTCTGATACCACTTGATGAAAACCCCACCCTCTCCTAGTGTCCGAGTGACCTCCCAACCTTGGATTGTTCATAATTAGGAGATTAATTGGCTCTTCGGGCCCTACTGAGCCCTAAAAATCCTATACATAGGTCCTTTTATTCCATGCGTAGATGTAATAATGAACCTGTGGGTTCTTACTAAGCCCCTTTGCTTCTAAAATCAAATTCGGGGCCCTATCCCTTTTCACTATGGTGGAAATTGCACATGACCCTGGGCTGTGAATAGGTGCCAATAACTGGGTGCTATTTCGACACTTTTCCCTTCAATGATTTATCTTCCTTACCCCTCAACTCCTTCGAATGTGCAAATCTTGAGAACTGCCAAAAACAAATAGGAAGCAAGATCGATGGTTCTCTATACACACTGAGATCGACAAATCACAATTTTTTGGCTTCGACAATTTTTTGGCTATGTCCAATCCACATACCACTCACAAAGTTTTAATCGTGGAAAAAGGAAAATATGAAGGTTCTCATTCCAGTGTCGGATCGATGGCTTTATGTCTCTTTAACAATCCTTTCTTCGATGGTTTCATTTCACTCCAAGGAACTACATTTTCAAAGTGTCAAATGCTAAACTGAAAAAATGGTTTATTGGATGGCTCCGATGCTCCCCAACTTAGAGACTACTATCCCAGTTCTGTGCTTTGAGCTTCGACAATTTTTCCTCTACACCTTTCCACAAAATCTCCTGGGTCACCGAATCAGTGAATACACCCAAGTGTTGAATCGATAGCTCTCAATCTTTGACAGATGGATGGTCCATATTCCTTCTCTTTGGTATTCAATGATTTCCTTTGGTCATCCACACGATACAATCTCTCATATT
>JASDQU010366544.1:0-11689 GCA_032191745.1 Picea mariana
TTTCACCAAAGAAGGACCCCATAGCCCAAAGATATTCCAAGCATAAGCTTGCTCTCTCCTCCTCTCTTTTTCTCAAGAAAATCGTTGGTTACCTATTTTGCATGTTAGCTAGATTGAATTTAAAGGCTAATCTTATCATCTAATGTTGCATGCATAAGTCTTAGATCTGATCTAAAACTCTTTCTCATTTAAAGGATAGATCTAAGTAGTTTGGTGGCTTTCTTCCTTTAAATTTTCTAAATTTTTCAAGGTAGAAAATTGTTCTAAGTGTGCATTTCTAGATCTAGCTATTTAGGAAATTTAGCTCGCTGTTTTGGGACAGCAAACAGAGATTTCCTAAAGAGCCTAACTTAGGTTCATCTAAAAATCTAAAGGGTCCCTAAAAAGTTTGCATTTTTCATAAGTAAAATTTCTAGAAAATTGGTGACTAAAATTGGTTGTTTCATCTTTATTGGTTAAAGAGTTTGCCATTGTTTTCTAATCTCTTTCTTTGCTGGTTTTTAGCAGGCCCATCCTAAAACAAGGGGAATCTCTGGCGAAACCGAAGCCAAATTGATGGAAATCTAGCCCAAGTTGAAACCTTTGAAGACCAAAACCTTCAAGGAACCCCTTGTAGTCATTTTCTTAAATTTTGTTCCAGTTTTCAAGGATCCAAAAGTTCTAAAAGAGAAAAGAGAACTCAGTTTCTCTATTGTAATAGGAAGCAAATAAAAGCGGGCCTCATAGTGCCCAGTTTCAGCCTCCCTCTAGGGGATTGGCAGTGTGGTGTGTGTTCAAGTTTTGGTGTCTTGCTTTTCTCCTTTCAGCATAAGTTAAAGTAACAAATCAATCTATCTTAAACACAACAATTAGATTAGATTTCCTTTTTTGCAAGTAGAATACTAATTGCTAGATTAGTTTCATTTCGCAATTTCAATTTGGGCAAAATAAACCATCCCCTCAGCGACCTCGAAAGGGGCCTGGTCAGTGTGGATCTAGTAATTAGTCTCACACTTTTATTTTCTTGTTGGAAAATAAACCATCCCCTCAGCGACCTCGAAAGGGGCCTGGTCAGTGTGGATTTAGTAATTAGTCTCACACTTTTATTTTCTGTCAATAAAATAAACAAATTCCCCTCAGCTCTCAGTGCGGTTCCTGACCCTTCCAGTTGCAAGCTCGTCTCGATCTGCTGGAAGTAAGTTCATACACGCTGTGCTGGTCAGTGGTTGATAGTTTTAATTAGGACAACCCCTAAAGTTGTTAATTTGATGTGCGGGAAAACGCCTTGAAGTGACCTGAGAAGTAAGGCGGGCCCTCTCGGGACTTGGCTTCCCACCCGTTTTGGACATCCAACACTTTGAGTGAGTTTTACTGGTGAGACCATATGGGTTTCGGTAAAGCTCTCCACAAGTTTCCAAGCAAAGAGTTAACCTCCAAGGAGGCCCAAACCATTTCACTAATTGAACATTAATTTATCCTAATAAAACACTCGAACTACATTGCCCACGATTCTCATTAAGGCACTGGTCTCAATTTTCACACTCAACAAAGCCACATGCTTCATTTCATATTTGGTTATATATTTAATGTAAATGAAACTTGCACCTAACAATTGTCTCTCAGTATCCTTTTGATGCAAATACATGTTCATTTGATTATATATGTATCGTGGTGAATGTTTGTTTCATGTTTTATTCAGTTTATGGTTGATGGTTTGAAGAATCAATAAACTCCTAGATTTCAATTTTCGTGCTTAGCTTAAAAGCCTTAGTATATTTGTTAGGGACTACCCCCCTTGGCTTCACTAGGAGTTGGCCTAGACGGAGGAGTTGAGGATTAGGTGACAGCACCTTAACTCTCACTTGCCCCCAAGGACACACCGAGTGGATTGAAGATTGCTTCCACGTCTCCCAGGTGTGTATAAAGCGGCAACAGGGCCCTCTCTCCCCTAGTGAGCCTCCCTAGTGCCTCCACCTCACCCTTTAGACATGACTAATGGGTGACAACTCATCCCAACTCACTCTACCAAAACCCTAACCCTAAAGTTGTGCCCCCCTCCTTGAGATCATCACTCTAGTTATTGGTTTGACACTTGGAAGAGATCCAAGAGGGGTAGTTCTTTCTTTCCAAGTATAAATAAAGGCCCTCTCCTTCTCATTCTTCACCAATTCTATTGCTATTGTTACTCTACCCAAATTTCTCCATACTCCCCCATCTCGCCCATTTGTGCTCTAGTTTTTGGAGAGAAGCTTGCTGCAAGTATTTGCAACAACCTTCTACTATCAATAAAGGAAATCTTTGGAGGCAATTGGTGTTAAGAGTACTCTTGGTGCCATGTTTTACATGAGGTGATCTTGTTTATATTTGTTTTCATTCTTCTTATGCATGCTTGGAGATATATGATAGGAATTTTTAGCAAAGTATTTTGCTAGTGTAGGTTTATGATAGTATTGTCATAGATCTAGTGAGTTTCTAGTTATTGTTTCAAAGTACTTTGAGCTAATCTCTAGATCTACTCACAGTCCTCTTGTTTCTTGTAGCTTAGCTTGGAAGTTTGGCAAGATTATCTAGGGTTTTAAGAGAAGATTTCAGATCTGGAAATCTTCCCTTTTTACCCATTTTCACCCTCTAAAATTTCTGCATTTCATTTATGTTCTTGTCCATCATTTTTTGGGTATTTTAACACTTATAATAAGTCACATAAGTTGATATATATTGCTGAAATTTTCTGCAGAATTTTTTTGTGTAAAAACATAAATTTTCTTTCACATTGTTGTCACTTTTGCAGCATTTCCAGCAAGCTTTTGTTTGTTGGTTTTTTGCAGGTTAGTGACTAAGGAGGTGTCCAAGAGGCCATCTGGGGCCATACAAAGCTCAAGTACAACCTCCAATAGTTGGGTAACATAATACCCTCTTCTCTCATCTATTCTAATCATTGTAAGCAAGCTCAAGGGAGTCCCAAAAGGCCTTGCATTTCTCTTCTTTTAATTTTCTACAATTTTATGTTATTTATTTGCCTACACTTGGTGAGTGTGTGGCCCAGCCAACTGAAATATCCCTAGGGATGATCTCATGACGCTTGGCGTCCTTCCTATGAAGTACTTTTATTCTTGGGTTGACATGTGGAGCTAGGGTGTGGCCTTGTTTTCTTCACGTATTGAGCACCCAACAGCTCTTTTGGTACAAGCGGGGGGAGTTCTTGGGTTGTCACTTAGTCTAGGATTCAATCCTAACTTAATAACTTAATAATCCTAAGATCAATCCACTCAACCTTGGGTCTTTTGGGAAACATCTTATGTGGTTCATGCTTTAGTACATTCTTGCAAGCACTTAAAGTTTTCATCCTTATTGCAATTTACTTCAAGCATTGTGGATTGGACTAAGTAGTTTAAAAGTTGCGCTCTAGCTCTTGGAGTCTTTCTTTCATGCTTTAATTGTGAGTTTAAGTTTAATCTTTTGATGTGATTGGCCTCCTTCGTTGAAGTTGCGCATCCCTTGGAGGCTTCTTCATTGTTTGGAGCTTGTGGTTGTGTTTTCCATTGAAGACTTCCCCTTAAGTTGCGCATCCCTTGGAGACACTCTTGTTTGGGTGAGTTGGTTTGTGTGTTGTGGTTGTATTTCCTTTGAGCAAATAGTTGGCTTGTGTGTTGTGGTTATATTTCCTTTGAGCACATCTCCTTTACCTACACATCAAGTCTTTTAACAAGTTAGTTACTTAGTTAGTTATCTTGCTTGTATCATTTATATATCTCATATCTTCATTGTTGTATCACTTAATTGTAACTTTGTGGATAGTTAGTTCTTGTATTCTTTTGTATCTAGTCTAATCTTGTAATCTTGTATTTAACATTCTTTTGTATTTATTGTTGTAATCTTTGTAAAATCTAATCTCCTTTAAACTTAGTTGACCCCTTGCCCAATCATAGGCACTAGTCTTATAAGATTTAGTGAAAGGACTTCTTTAGCATTGAAAGACTTGCACTTTGCATATAGGCTAGATTCCTCTAAACCTTAATCAAATAAAATCAACTCCTAGAAATCAACTTTTAACTTCATCTAGTAACTAGGGTCTACCCCCCTTTGGCTTCCCTAGGAGTAAGCCTAGACGGAAGAGGTTCAAGTCAAGGTGACAATGGGCTTTGAACCTAGGCATTGTGCCTCCAAGGACACACTAAGTGAGTTGGACTTAGCTCACGTTTGCAAGTGTGTATAAGGACGACAAAAGACCGAAAACATTAAAAAATGTTTCAAGGAATTTTCTAGATTTGGAATGTGCCCTGAAAC
This sequence comes from Picea mariana, assembly GCA_032191745.1. Classification (NCBI taxonomy): domain Eukaryota; kingdom Viridiplantae; phylum Streptophyta; class Pinopsida; order Pinales; family Pinaceae; genus Picea; species Picea mariana. The sequence continues at coordinate 4,264 of JASDQU010366544.1, forward strand.
GCTAGAAAGAATTTCTGAAACAGTTCAGCCCAGGGCACGTTTTGGGCCTGGAAAAGCGCTTCAAAGGTGCATGTTACCCACAACAAGCACACAAATGCCTAATGACAAGAAAACAATGATGAATTAAGTCCAAAATCATTATAATCTTCTTGATCGTTTTCTTCAAATTTGCAAGATAATGTGCTATTTCATTTTTTGAAATTTTTTATTTTTTGTGTTTCCTAAATACTGCGTTTCAGTGTTCCAAAATTTGTGGGGGGGGGGACGTTTTAACGGCGTATCCGTTTCCACATTCCGTATGTACAACTTACATGTACAATGATATTTTTATAGTTAGGTCTATATGAGGCTATGTTTTTGCAAAGATCAAAGAGATATACACCTATCATATTAGATAAAGACAACATAAAACAATGTGGTTAACAACATTGTCAATGCTCATGGATTGATGTTGGAGGATCTCATGGCCCTCTTCTACTTATTGGATTATTTATTCCCTAAAACATGAATTCCAATTTTGGAAGTGGAACTATTGTTTTGATGGTTTGCAACTTCGGTTAATAATAATACTTTTATAGTTAGGTCTATATGAGGCATGTATTTGTGGAGATCAGAGAGATATAGATGTAGATATATTACATAAATGTGGTAGATAACATATTTAGTAGTCATGGATTGATGTTGATAGGAGCCCACAACCTTGTTCTACTAATTGGATTATTTACCCAAAAACAAGAATTATGATTTTGGAAATGTTAAAACTTAAAAGACTAACCATTATGTTTCAAATCACCTAGAAGGATTAAGGCAKAAAAMTTTTACTGACTCTTTGAATGTTCATTGACCGGCATGGAATCCAATGTGCACATCTCRCAAACCATATAGAAGCGTCTTTTGATGCTAAGGCTTTATCATTACATGATATGGACTTGCTTGGTCGAAAATCTCACTTTTGGGTTGGACTTTCTGCTGCAGATGCCTCCGGCAAGAAAGGAGTTGTTGTGATCATGAGTGAGATTTGAATGGCGTGACCATACCAGATATCGATATAATCAACTTGGCTAGAGAATCAAAACATGCCTTTTGATTTTGGATATGAAATAACGCTTCATAGATTCTAATCTTCAAATATGTCATACTGACCTTTTACCATTTTTTGAAATTGCTTTCTTTAAACACAAGAGTGGCATTACAACCAACCCAAAGGCATTAAAATTGCCCTGAAGAGGTTGGGAACCACAAGAAGCCCGCCCGCTTGCATAGGCAAACTGGCCCGAACTGATGATCATAAGCACTTCCATTCAACTAAGCTGCCACAAAAGTGGGGTATTGTTCCATCAATATCACCTAAGTCTTGCACCTGGCCCCAACTACTTATTCACATCTGGTGGAATTGAACCTTGGTGAGTAGCATAACATGCAGCCAGCTTCACCACTGAGTTTCACATCTTAGACTACTTAAAACCCTTGAATTTCTGATTGTGAATTTTGGGTCTCAAAGTATACATGGGAATGGAATTAATCCTGAATTTTTGGTCTGAAAGTATACATGGGAATGGAACTAATCCTAAACCTATGCACAAGTATGTGATAACCTCATGAATGTGAGTAAATTTTGACCGTTGAGATGTTAGCTTGTAGATTTGCAGTGGCAATGATAGGAATAGAATATAATTTTAATGAAACATCCACAAAGCCAACTTGACCATTATAATTGCAGGATGCAACATTTAAGACTTCGGAGGAATCCTTGAATTTTTGATTGCGAAGTTCTGGTCGAGTTATGTATGTGCATGGAACTAATCCTAAACCTGTGCACAAGTGTGTGATAACCTCGTGAATGTGCATGTAAATTTTGATCGCTGAGATGTTAGCTTGTAGAATTGCAGTGGCAAAGATAGGAATAGAAAATAATTTTAGTCAATCATCCACCAAGCCAATTGGACTATTATAATAGCAGGATGCAACATATAAGACTTTAGAGGAGCCCTTGAATTTCTGATCTCAGAGTACATATGCGCATGGAACTAATCGTAAACCTATGCACAAGTTGGTCTATTATAATTGCAGGATGCAATATTTAAGACTTCGGAGGAAAGAATTTCCAAACATCTTCCACAATTTTGGAAAAAAAACTAATGGTAGTGTTACCTCTCTAGGAGGTACCCTAAATTTTCTCACTTGGCTACACCATTGTAAGTCCAAGGATGCAAGTCAAAGCCATGTAAACCATAGTGGATGATGTTGTATGGACTCTCAGACTTGGTCCGACCATGATCAATCTCCTTAGTCCCCATTTCAATGTCTTTCATCCTCGATTGGATTGGAGGCCTTGGATTGGATCTATCGTAGACACACGAGTTGTGTGGAGCCATGAGTCTTATGTAGGGGTGATTACAGTTTGTGGGACCCAGTTCGGTCCATGTCATGCCCACCTATGTCTTCCCACATGGTTATTTTATATTGAATTTGTATGCATCTCTTGGTCATGGTGAATTATCATTTTTGTTCACAACATGGCAGTTTCACAAAGTTATCATCTTGCACGTATTTTGAGGCAGTTTACGGATCCTAATGCAGTGGGTCCCCAAAGGAAAAAATACAACATGGATTCAAAATGAACGTAAAAATTTTACGAGCAAAACCCATATTGCACTTTTTGAATTGATGAAATATTAAGGGAGATAGGCCCTCTCAAAGGAAAGTCACGCTCTCTTCTAAATGGGACGTTGAACACATTTCCCAAGTCAAATGGTCAAATGAAGGGAACGTTGTGGTCTACTAGCTATTGGAGGATTTTTAGCAAGTCAATGATGCACTCTCTCCAAACAAAAAGGATTATTCAAGCCATTAAATGCCAAATCGTCCCCTTTGAACCAAATCACACCCCTCTTCTCATGGATCGAGTGGTCAAACTAGTCGTTGGAAGAAGATGGACCAAGTGTGGACAAAAATATAGTTGTTATGTTCATTCTTCAAGGGAGAAATGTCCCTAAGTTTATTTCCTCCACCAAATAGCACTTTCTCCTAGGCTACGCAATTTTCTCTTAGTGGAGCGAACCTCTTTTGGGGACATCATCAATGGTCAACAATTCAAAGATGGATTTTATCCCATTTTTCTCATGGAGCTATGTAATTAAAAATTATTATTCAATGGGTTTAATCTGTAACCAATTGTGGATGAGCAAACTAAGAAAATATTATTTTATGAGGGAGGTAGAAACTCGTCGTTTTAAAAATTCCTATATAAGGCTAGCCCTTCCTCTCATTTGTTGTTGTTGGAAACTTTGTGAGATAATAATGCCATAATTTTGAACTCAATTCTCTTGTGTCACTGCAGATTGTCTACAATAATGTTTGTTCTTCTTGTCCAAGGATATTTGTATTTTGTGTTTTAACAAGGGTTTTTCAGGATAATTGCAATAGGTGATTAATCGATCCATTGAGGAGCTACATAGTCACGTGGAGGAAAGGAAATAGTCTCTTCGTCTATTCCATTTCCTTGTGGGTGCCTAGTGAAACAAACCCAAGTTGTTGGACCAACCTCCTTAGAAGTACCTTCAACTAAACGATTGTTTGTCACTTTCACCAAAGTCGATTGATTGTCTTGGAGGCCATCCATCAAGGAGCTTTCCTAACAAATCCAAGGAGCAACCCATCTTTTCAAAAAATTCTAGTATTGGGGGCGATAGTCTTCCGACTTCAAATTCAATCAACTAGAAATCCGTCCAAGGGTCGATCTTGAACTTGCGGAGTCATAATCTCTCAAACAAAAATAGATCTATAAGGTAAAAGAGGTAAAGTTTTATCTCAATTTCTTCAACCAATTATTTCTAAATTTAAATCATTCATCTTATTATAAAGATACAAAAAATCATACCTTAGCTTAGTTCTTCGATTTTATATTTTGTAAGCTAGCAGATCTTGGGGATTTTTCCACTTGGGAATTTCCCTACCCCAAGATAATTTTAACCTTAAGTTTTTGGGCTTTATTGAACACATATTGTAAGGATTTCTTGTAAGATAGTGTGCAGATTTGCGTTATTACAACAAAGAATACATTCAAATACACACTCATTTTCCTCATATAAAGGGACATTCAAGTAAGTATTTCATCACTCAAACCCTCTTTTCATTTCTAGAATTCTTTACAAAGGTTTTATCATCTATTTTCTAGTTAGATCAGCAGAGTTTCAACCCCAATAAGTCCCCTTGTTGATTGGAATTCATTTCTGGGTTTTGACCCTTGGGGGATTTGAACCCCAAATCTGGAGAGGTGATTTCAAACCAAAAGTCATCTAAAAGGTAAAAGAGGTAAAGTTTTCTCTCAATTTCTTCAACCAATTATTTTTAAATTTAAATCAGTCATCTTATTATAAAATACAAAAAATCATACCCTAACTTAGTTTTTCAATTTTATATCTTGTAAACTAGTAGATCTTGGGGATTTTGCCACTTGGGAATTTCCCTACCCCAATATAATTTTACCCTTAAGTTTTTGGGCTTTATTAAACATATATTGTAAGGGTTTATTGGAAGATAGTGTGCAGATCTGCGTCATTACAGCAAAAAATACATTCAAATTTACACCTCTTTTCCTCATATAAAGGGACATTCCAATAAGTAAGTATTTCATCACTCAAACCCTCTTTTCATTTCCAGAATTGTTTACAAAGGTTTTATCATCTATTTTCCGTTAGATCAGCTGAGTTTCAGCCCCAACAAGTCCCCTTGTTGGCTGGAATTCATTTCTGAGTTTTGATCCTAGGGGGATTTGAATCTCAAATCTGCAGAAGTAATTTTCAGCCAGCTAGAAACTATTTTTATTGCAGATCTAAAGGCTCTAGGGCATAGTATCTACTCATACCTTGTTTCCCTATCCTTTCCACCCACAAATCTATTGATCTAATGTTATAATACACTTGTGGAGGGCCTCAAAAGGCCATTTTTCTTGTTGTTTTCTGCATTTTTCTCTGTTTTTGCGGCTTTGATATAACATGGCAGCGAGGAAACATCTCATTTCCAGGCACTCTATCCAAGGTACAGATAGTACAAATCACTCACGAAGTGGTAAGAGTATTTAACCCCTCATTGTGCATTACATTTACCAATATTACAGTAGGTTAGAATAAGTTAGTTTGTCGTTGCGTTGTTTTATTTTCTGCATTATTTATTAGTTCAACAAGTCAATTAAACAATTAACTCCTACATTCACCTAGTGTTTTCTATTAAGGCATTGGTCCCAAGATCCTTTGAGGTGAAGTGAACTTTGCAGGAAGCCTCTTAGTGTAAGAGTTTGGCTCAAACAGGGAAGGATATGTATTGTGGTGACATTGGACACCTATCCCCTGTGTTGCTGCCCTAGCAGACTAAGGATCTTGGTGGTCTGCTAGTTTGGTCGGTAACAGGTAGAAAAAACTAGAACATTCCAGATTCTAGCCATTCAAAGCAACTAAAAGATCTCATAATTCTGATATCAACGAATTTCAATAAAACAGATTAAAAAAAATCTCTTGAGAAAGCTTTAATACAAAATGAAAGCAAAAGGAAACTCGCCTGGAAATTCATTAAAATCCTAACCTTAAAAAATAAACCAGTACAAGGTCAGGAGCTTCTGTGATAATCATTGATACTAAAGCTAAATAGAATATCCGCTGATTTAAAGTAAATATAAGGTAAACTGCCAAATTGCAATGGTAGTAGGAACATATATCCTTAATGTCAGAGATACACATGAAACAAAAACAAAAGACAGAACAAATTCGGTATTATCGATTCCAGGATGATGTAATATACACAATTTATATACAACGAAGTAGAAAGGAACAAAAAAATCTTCTACGCTCACCTTGTATACATCCAACCATGAGAATTCTTGGTTGCCCACTCCAACACATGGGCTACCTGTGTATTTCACGGAGAGAGTATAAAAAATTACATATGATGGACCTTTTATTTGCACCCTTACAAAACTTGCTTCTCGTTGAGTCAACTTATTATTTTCTCTCTTAGCACCGAGAGAGAACTTAAAAATTTCCTCCATAGCTACCCCCGTCTTGCCTTCACAGTATGAATATCCTTCCCCATTGAATCACCCTCAGAAGGAATTCATCCCCATTAATAATGTAATGTGGGTTTCCAATAGCTGTAGTTGTTGGGAACGATGCGAAGAAGATTCTGAAGGAGATTGTTGTGGAAACTGCGAACGATCTGATTCAGGATTGTCCTAGTTGTATAGACTTATTAAACGATTTCTACATATTTAACTGTAAAAATCGTGGTATAACTCGAACATCTAGAACCACCCGACTGCCTTACCAGCTCTGGCAATGATTTACAGTCTCCATAGCTTCAAGCAAGATTGTTGTGGAAATTACGAAAGGAACGATTATCCGGGTTGTCCTAGTTATTCTAAATCAATAAACGATTAATCTGTAGAAGCCATCCCTCTTCTTCATGATACAACTTTGATCCCTCTTCTTCAAGAAAGAAAGAAAATGATTTTAACATCCACAAGGCTAACAATACCCTATGGGACAAACCGCCTCACACACTGATTTCTGCATTTCATCCCTTTTCCTGTTCAACTTGATGATGAGTTCCCCCAATTTCTCCATTGTCCCTTCACTGAATAAATTATTCCAAGAGCTAGTTGTCAAGATACTTACATAGAACACACACACCCTTTCTTCCCAAGCTTCTTTTGGTCTTTTCCAACGCCCGGTTTCAGAACGGAGTTGATGGGAATTGGTTCTTAATTGGGCAATAAACATTTTGGCTCTCCAAGATATATTGGCCCCTATGTACGCTTTTTGATGATGATTGTATGTGGGATTAAACTTTTCAATATAATACTTTTCTTTCTCTTGATCCCTTTATCTCAAATTCGCTTGTGGAACCTATCAATAACAAAAGCCTTTATCTCTTTACTGTTCGTAGGGCACCTGTTCAAGTGGATATCCCATTTACTAAGCCATTTAATATTTTTTCGCATCCACGTCTTCTTTCTTTTGCACAATATGTCATTGAAGACGACCTTAGGCCACTGACTGTCTTCCATTTGCTCAAATTTTTTTAGATATCTTATGAGACGCACCATAACAATTGCTTCAATAGGAGCAACCTCCATTTCACTCAGCATGATATCATAAGGGACTGAACTTTTAATTTTAAACTTGTTTGTGATCAAGCGTTTTTGAATCTTCTCAATTTGCTTCCACTGTAAGCCAGATGTACTGCTGGCCCACACTTCACAACTATATAGAACCACCAGGATCACTAAAAACCCAAAGAGAGTTTGCATAGTCTTCCAATCCCATAGCTCTACCTCTCTGCACCTATTTTGAAAAGCATAGAACGCTTTCCAACCTCCCAAAGTTCTTTTCTTTCTGCAACCTTCCCAACTTAGATTTTTGTTGAAGTCAGT
>JASDQU010366545.1:0-11553 GCA_032191745.1 Picea mariana
TGAAGATCTTTACCAATCAATCTGTACTAATATCTTTAAATGAATCATAGATACTAATAGTAGTTAGGGTCATTACCTTGAGAAAAATTGGTGAAGGAAGAGTCCATCCTCGTAGCTCTCATTGGCACCAGTGTTCATCTTCCCATCCTTAGCTCTTGATACTGTACCATTTAGTTTACTTTTAAGTTTCAGGTCTCCACATTTCACAAAACAGTCCAGAAAATTATTTACATCAAATGCATACCTGGATACCACTCAGCTATGCACCCTGGATTGATAACCTGAAGCAGTTTTACAATGCCAAATATTGAAGTTGCAATAACTCAGAAAATGTTTTGGGCAATTTAGTTAGATTAGAGCAGCTAGATAGATCTAAATGTTTGACGCACATAGATGATATCCAGGTTCTTTCTTCCCATACAAGGAAAATTTTGATTACAGAGTGGCAAGGTGGATTTGACCTAGTACTTCAAGTTTTCCCCATTTTAGTCCGGACACTACTTCGACTCCGATGGAGCTACTAGAGGACTCGAGACTTGGGCTTTCGACTTTGTCACATACATTGACATGAGCTAAAAATAATTGTTCCATAGAATTACCTTTTTGTCGAGTTCAAATGCAAAATTCCAATATTGTATATATTGTAAGTGTAGATCGATGAACTGAACCCAATGCCAACATGTATTTTGGGGAATCAGTTCAAGATAAAACATACTTGAACAAGCAGCCACACAGTGTGGTGCAATCATCTTGGATTAGTACATGGATAGGTGTCGTCTTAGGAAGTAGTGTTGATAACTGGCCACTGACGCCCAATGAAAAGAAACCAGTATGCTTATTTTCCTTTTTAAACTACATACAATAACAACTCCACGATTGCTTGTTAATTAAAGAACATCTAGAGTCTCTAGCAAATATGATTGATCAATGGCAATCACCAGAGTAAACTGACTTCAACAAGAAGCTCCACAGGGTAGTGTAATCATCTTAGGTTAGTAGAGGGATAGGTGTCATCTTAGGAAGTAGTGTTGATGACTGGAAACTGACGCCCACTGAAAAGACACTATAATGCTTATTTTCATTTTTAAACTAAATACAACAACTCCACAATTACTAATTAATCAAAGAACATCCACAATCTCTTAATGCAAATATGAATGATCAATAGAAAAATATGATTGTCCAATGGCAATCGCTTTGGCCAGTTTGGCCAGAGTTGAAGACTGGCTTGCTTTGTTGGATCCTTTTGGGGAGAGTGATTTGCAGAGTGCCATGGATCATTTGGACCACTATGAGCCAAAATAAAAAATGAAGATTGTAATAATCGAAAATCACTCAGCTGCAGGTGCAGAACTTCCAAGCCACAGTGAGAGTGTGGGTACGTAAGAAGAATGGAGTAGACCACTGTGAGCCAAATTTAAACAAATAGACTGTCATGATCAAAAATCACTAAGCTGCCAGTACAAACCTCCCAAGCCAGTGAGAGTGTGGATATGTCATAAGCATGGAGTTATAGTTGAGCCCTGAGTATCACCTACTCAAAATCAAAATCAAAGTCAACAGTGGCTTGCATACTTCCAAGTCAGTGAAAACATGTAGCTAATATAGTCCCCAATAGGTTCAAGCCCTACTAAGTGGCATACTAGTGCTTTTTCTCATGCCTGTGGATGGATGTGTACCAACACGCAACAGTAGTTAGGGACAAGTGCAATTCCTGAGTGACTTCGATGAAATAGATACCCCATGGCTGCTTAATGGAAGGCAACCAATTTTAATGGTGCTAATGGTTTTAGTAATCCTAAATCTGGACGTGTTAATCTCGTTGTGATAATATGAAAGATGAACCTCGTTTCCGAAAAAATCAAAACCAAAATCATCATCGTGATAAAATGAAAAAAGAAGCTAATTCCAAAAAATTCAAAACCAAAATCATCATCGTGATAAAATGAAAGATGAAGCTAGTCAAAAAAATAAGAACCAAAATCAAATATCAATGGCGAACAGTTGGGCAAAATTTGAAGAAGCCATGGCCTTTCCAAACGTTCAAATGGACAGACACGCAATGTGGCAAGCCTGTGCAGCTGACACCTGATAAGGGTTTAATACTTCTAATTTCAGGCAGAAAGGGTTTAATCATTTGTCAATTTATGTTTTACGGCTAATAAATGCCACAACGGCGTTTGTAGCCAGCTGAAATGTGATTCTACATATTTTTGCCTTCCACATAAAACCTAGAAAATGCGTCTAAATTTAGTGGGTTTTCAGGATCAACTAGAATTCCAATTGAAGGCCACGGCCTGCAGACAGTTATGAAACAGAATTTTCATAAATTTTAGCTTCAAAGAGAACGAAGAAACGATACAGCATTTGACAGAGAAAAATTAAATGCAATGAAAAAGAGAAATTCACACCTGATTAAAGGCTAAGATGCACACCTTCCATCCTAATTTCCCGATAGTTCCATATCCAGAGAATCTCATCTTTCCAAGACCGGATTCCGCGTATCTGATAGGTTGGTCCAGCCTGACAATCACATTCAGTGCAAGTGAAAAGGACTATTTTTTCAACAATCAAATATCAAATAAAACATGACGAAATATGCATAGCCGCGATCGCAACATTTCCTATATATCATTGGAGGAGCTAAGGCGTAGTGGGTTACGCATTGGAAAATCTAGAAACTCTTCTCGGGTAATATGTCTTGCCAATTCCCTAAGTTGATTGTGCATTGTAATCAATAGGCACACATAATTGTATCTAATCTTCTGAAGGAAGAAAAAAACAGTTATTGCAAAGATAAGAATCCACAGGGGGAGCATTTTCTGTAGCACGACAAAGATAAATGAGCACTGGTGTTACTACACTAAAAAAGACATAATTCTTACCGGATATTTCCGTTTTCTGCATTCAATTCCATCATCCAACTGCACATCATAATCAAAGTTCACAAGGCATTTTTTACGGAGACTTTCCAGATGGTCCCCAATTCTATTGTTGCCATGTAATCCTTCCAAGACTCTAATAGCTAATTCCTTTTCTTCCCCAACTAAGAAACAACCTATGTCCAAAAATACCTCCTTCTCTTCAGGATCCAGAGCCTGGTAACTCACTTGTAATGGGTTTCTTACTTGGTTTGGCATTGTTGTAGACAACTTTTCCAACTGTCGCTCCTAGTAGTCTTTGTCGCACCCACTAGATAAGAGTCCTCCCAAAACTTTTAAGGACAAAGGCAACCCCCCCACAAATTTTCAAAAACCCTTCAATTAAATCGTCGAGTTCCTCAAATGGTTTAGATTGAGAAAAAGCATGCTAGCAGAAGAGCTCTCGGGCATGAATTTGTCTTTAAAGGTGGAGGATAAAAGATGAATGCTCTTACTAGGTTTTCAGGCTTCAGGCTTGTCTTCACTTTCTCTTCCCTTTGAGAGGACTGGAAGAAGCTTAGGGGATAGGACAGTACCTCCATTTCCACCCCAATAAGCCTTCGCATGCAAGCTTTTGGTAGAAAATCAATTGCAACAAGAAATTGCACGCTTTTGGTAGAAAATCAAAATGCAACTCAATTTTGAAAGACAATTTATATAAGCGATGATTAAATGGAACTAGAAGCTGAAAAATAAATCGTTCCTTTAACCCTGGATGTAAAAGCACTTGGCTTCTTTGGTGCACCAAGAGCACCTTGCTTCCCTGGGTGCAAAAATATTTATATTGGATTTTTTTACAGGTAAAATGTGTTTGTTTTTATTGTGCCTAGAGGCACATTCTACAGCCCAACTAGTTTGGTGCACCAAGACCACCTTGCCTTGCTTAAATACTTATATTGGATTTTTGGCACATTCTACAGCCTAGCTAGTTTGGTGCCCCAAGAGAACCTTGCTTAAATACATATATTGGATTTTTTTGACTGGTAAAATGTGTTTTTATTGTGCCTAGAGGCACATTCTACAACCCAGCTAGTCGTAGATTCATCAAGACTTTGAGCTTGTCTCTGTAAGGGAGACATACTGTTTACATATGGTATTATTATTAATATTGATATTACTATTATTTTAAATATTGGCCAACCTTTACAAACCCAGCTTAACAACGAATTCATTATATGCCGAGACATATCAAATTCTTCAACAATCTCAATGCTGTCATGGTATCGATGCTTAGGGTTAACCCTGATTAGGTTCCAAAACTTGGTTTACCCACAAGCATTGATACAATGACAATCAATACCTGTGGAAATCCTTGAGCACCCACTATCACTCAGATACTAGTTTTGAAATAGCATTTAAGATCCTAACATTTGATCAATGTGCAATACTGTAGTGTCCCCAAGGTCGAGCCCCGTTGCAAATCATGATATATGAAATGAATTGTAAACATGTTCTATAGGCTAGTGAGCCAAGTTTTGTATAAGCTGGTAGGCTTATGTGTTGTTAGGCCATGGATCCTAAGTGTTGAATGCTAGGAGCCTGTTGATGTACTTGTATGTATGCAGAATGATTAATAAAATATAAAACACCACCAGGTGCAGACCGACCACGATGAATGAGTGAAGGGGGATTGAGCGTCCACAGAGTGGGCAAGGGATTACATGATGGAAGGTGGGAAAAAGGGGCTAAGTGTTGAGCCTAGGGGCTAAGCCTAGGAGGCTTAAGCCTGGGTATAATATTTTAATATTATTTTCCAAAAGACAGGTGTATTTTATTTTATCCTAAGTTCCTGGCAAGGGAAAACGTGCAAAAGGGATGCCTGCTGTGGGAACACATGCATTTCCCAGGGTGACAAGTGTCAATCCTGGTGAATGCAAATTTAATAGCCGAGATGAACCGAGGGAGGGGGGATCTTCTTCATTCTACCCAACTGTCTGAGCGTGAACCCGTTGGACCTCTGCAAGAATACCCTCGTACAATCCTGAAACAAAAAGCCGGGAGACTATCCCGTGGTTGTTGAACCTGTTTGGGATGCGCGTGTCTGTTTTTCCCAATTGATTGTTGCGGCCACGCAGTGTTGGACTGCACGTGGCATGTTGGCCAGAGTAAGCTTTGTGCTGAGCTTGTATATGACCTCTCTTCTAGTGAGGGAGGCGACTGTGGTTGGAAGAGGCAGGTTGTCAGGCCTGTGAGCAACTCTTTCCAGGTGAAAGAGTTTGTTGGGAAGGGGTTTCATCCAGAGAGTGCCCAACACCAGCTACGGGCTTTGAGACTTCCTAATCCGGCCTGTTGGTGAGACCCAGAGAGGGAGGTTAGCACTAATGGACTGTGCGTGTGAAGGTGTATACTCCCGGGCGGAATAGGCATGTGGGGAATGAGAGCCTGTTAGTAGTGGGCGTAAGATGGCATCTTTGGGGAAGAATCCTTCCAAATATTTCTGTGCTGCTTTCCTGTAACCTCAGCCTAGCCTAGGATTCCTTGCCTTGGGTGGAGCTCGGTCCCAGCTCGAGGGTGATCCACTGTCGAGATGATGAGCAGTGTGGTCTAAGGCTGGGAGGTTCGTGGAAGGCCTGCACTTGGTTGGTGGATTTCACCACTGTTACAAGATAAGTATCTAACTATGTTCTTATCACATTTTGACATGACTGTGTTGTACATATAATATGTATCATGTTTTCCGCTATGTATATGAATTATTGTTAAATGCTATGGATTGTTAATCATAGCAACAAAACTTGTATGTTTTTACTCTTGGTTAAATGTATTTCATTATTTGAATGCATGTGACTATATAATGTATGTACGAATTATGTACAAGGGCGTGTACAGATTGTTACATAGTGCGTTCTAAGCACTGGGTGAACAATAAGGTACACTACAAATTGGTATCAGAGCGAAGGTTTCGACGCTGAGCCTAGATGGGCCAGTGGAGTGGTCGTTGGACCGAGAAGTGAAGGGAATTGGGCCTGGAATGGCCAATTTCAGACCTTGGTTTGTTCCAGTGTGTCAAGTAGTTGCTTGACCGCGCTTACGAGCTCAGGCGGTTTAGCGATGCAGTGAAACTACAGCCGATGTGGTCTATGGCCACGGGGAGACAGGTCTCTACACCAATGGTGTTAGAACCTTAAGATCTGTTCGGGAGGGAAGGCAAGCCCTCGTGACCATTGGATCTGGAAAAATGTGCGTAAGGATTAAAATTCCTTTCTGAAATACATGGGAATGTGGAAATCACGATATGCGAAATTCCGAATTGGTTAGGAACCGTATGAGCCGTCAGGTTTCGACCGAAAAACTTGACAGTCATTGGATCTGTCGAGAGGTGTCTGAAGGTTCAAACCTCAGTGATTAAAGGCGAAAGCCCGAAATAGATTTAGACCGTCCGAAAGACGAAGGACACGTGTCGTGGGATTTTCCATTTTGGGAAATCAGGAATTGCGACATTGGGAGTCCTGGTAACAAGGGATTAGGACTTTCCATGATGGAAACCCCGAAACAATCGTGGACCGTCCGATTTGAGATGGCCACGTGTTGTGAGACTACCCGTTTCGAGGATCGGGGATTCAGTAGTTCTGATGACAAGAACTCGGACTTTTGTCATGATAAATCCTGACCATACTGTCGAGACATCAGCATGTGCCTAAGTCCTGATGAACGGACGAGATTCCTTCGGGAAATCTCAGGGTCTGTAAAGACCGTTTGATGTGATAAAGATCTAACCATTAGATTTATGTGGGGAATTTCATATCGAGGATTGGGTGTTGGAAATCCCAACATCACTACAACAGGAGTCGCGAAATTGCGAAATGCAATATCCCGACGGCCAAAAGAACCGTGTGGGGGGCACATGATCCAAGAGGTGGACAGGTGGCACGCCATTTCGGGTTATCACGACGAGAAGTCTCGAAAATTTATGCATTTAGGATTTGCGATATTGTGAACTCTGAAACGTCGATGGAGTGAGGGACCGTTGAATAGTCAATCACGCGAGTGTATCGGAGAAACGGCATATCGAGGATCCTGGTGACAAAGTGTTTATGCATTTTGGAGTCGCGAACCGCGAACCCCGATAAGTGGGAGCCAATTGTCAGCCAGTCAGGATTTGGAGAATCGGGAATCGCGGGGACAAGAAGTCCATGCATTGTGAAACTCCGAACCCCGAAACCCCGACGAGAGGTTTGACTACGGTCACGGGGTAGAGGTCACGTGGACCAGGAGCTAAGCTAGGAGGGCTAACGTGTGAAGGACGCGTCGGGATTCAGAGAATCGCGAACCCTGAAGACATGTGCATTTGGACATTGGGGAGTCCGAAACTCCGATAGGAGGTATGACTGTGGTCATATAAGGGGAGGTCGTATGAACCACGAGTTTAGCCCAGAGAGTTAAACGGGAGTTCTCTAGTACCGAAACTCTGAAATACCAAAAACTGAAGTTTCGAAACACCCGAAAAATATAGAACTGAACAGAGCTCAGAAAATTCATGAAATTGAAACGCTTTCTTAAACTCGATTGTCACAAAAGATGAGGAATTGTCGAGAAAACAAAGGCTCGACAAATTCAAGTCATCTGCGCATTATATTGTAGAAGACTGACGAGTACCAGAACTATTTGGAAATTGCCTCAAATGCAAAGAAATGGGAGAGATACATAATACTTCCAGTTCAAGAAACTTATTTAAAACGAAATGTCTTTTATTTTGTCCGAACTGGTTTATAAATATTGTGGATAGTTCTTGAAGGTCTAATGGACTGATAACTTCGAATTGAATTGCACAGTGCATGTGCAGAGTTCAATGAAGGTCAGGATTCTAGTTAACCAACGCCGAGAATGGAGTGGGGAAAAGTGCAGATGAACCCTGAAATAGAAGACGAATGGGAAGGAAAGGATGTTAACCTAGGAGTCGAAGGATCGAACTCCAATGGGCATGGAAAAGAAAAGGATAAGGAAGAACACATAATGAAAATCCTTGAAGGATTGCAAAGAGAGGCCAAGGATCGCCGAGATGATAGCCGAAAGCTCATGAAAGTCAGGGATCGACAAGGTGCATTAAACTTAAAATTTTTGAAGAGTCTGGAAAGAATAGAGAAGAAACTCGAGAAAGGAAGAGACTCAAGTATGACGGGGAGTCGCAGAACCCATGGGAGAAGAAGTAGGTCGAGGAGTGGTAGCCGACATCTTAGTCGCTCCCAAAGACATTCTGACAGTAAGACACACAGTAATTCAAGCCCGTCCCCTACCAGAAAACATCGAAGATCTGGAAAGGAGGAATTGAAAGGAGAGATGAACAAGATTAAGCCTCCAACATTCAATGGAGAACATAAGAAGGAGGAATATGTTGAGACCTGGTTGCTTGGCATGAAGAAATACTTTCAATTGCAGAATTATTCCACCCATGCAGAAGGAAGAATTGAAATGTACCAACT
The DNA here is from genome assembly GCA_032191745.1 of Picea mariana. NCBI lineage: Eukaryota > Viridiplantae > Streptophyta > Pinopsida > Pinales > Pinaceae > Picea > Picea mariana. Next base: position 8,342 of record JASDQU010366545.1, read on the forward strand.
GAAAGGAAAAGCATCCATGTGGTGGGATCAGTTTGTGCAGGTGCAACACATCAGAGAGAAAGAGGTCACTTGGAAGGAATTCAAGAGGTATTTCGAGAAGAAATACCTGACTAAAAGATACTATGACAGAAAGATGAAGGAGTTCTTCGAACTCAAGTTGGGAAATATGACCATTGATGAGTATGAACGAAGTTTTCTGGAACTACTGAAGTATGTTCCATTCATCAAAGACGAGGTTGTTAAAATTCAGAGGTATCTGAGTGCACTGCCGCCTTCCATTGGTGACAAGATTCAATACGATGATCCTAAGACCATGGAAGAAACCATAAGAAGGGCGAAATGCCTATACGAACAACAGAGAGAAAAACCTATCTTTCGGAAGGCTTGGGATGACCAGAAGAGGTTTAAGAAAGAACAGAGGCAGAAGGGAGACAAGCCTTCCTTTTTCAGAAATAGTCGTCAGGGACAGCCATCGTTTAGAGAGCCGAGAAGGACTGAAGAGGGAGCACAAAGACAGAGACAGGCGCCCATTCAATGTTGGGGTTGTCAAGGAAACCACAAGTACAGAGATTGTCCCCATAAAAATGGTAAGGCGAGAACTGTACATAATGTTCAGCAAGTTGAAACAGTGGAGGATATGGGCAGCAGAATGCCAAGGATCTACGCAGCCCTGGACAATAAGCAAGCGGAATTTCAATCACACATGATTGAAGTGGAAGGTATGATCAACAACCGACCACTTGTTATTTTAATTGATTCAGGGGCTAGCCATAGTTATGTAGATCCTAGAATGGTGGAAAGTTTGCATCTAACGAAGAGCAAACATAAGAAGTCTTGGTTAGTGTAGTTAGCCACAGGGACCAAGAGGAAGGTCACTGAATTGGTTAAGTCCTGTTCGGTGGACATGAAAGGAATGAGCACTAAGGCTGAATTGAACATTCTACCTTTAGGCTCATATGATTTCTTAATTGGGATGGACTAGTTGGACCAGCACTATGCCCTTCTGGATTGTCATAACAAGAGGTTCACATGTCTGGACGAAGAGGGAAATCAGGTAACAATCCAAGGAATTCCCAGAGCCGTGGCTGTTAGAGAAATCTCAGCCATGCAGCTGAAGAAATGTTACCGGAAAGGTTGTCAATTATTTGCAGCCCAGGTGGAGGAAGTATTCCAAGATGTGGTCTCGAATTTGGAAAACCACAAGGTACTCAAAGAATTTAAGGACGTATTTCAGGAGGTGCCTGGACTACCTCCGAAGAGGGACATCAATTTTTCTATAAATCTGATGCCTGGAGCAGCCCCAGTTTCGAAGGCTCCTTATAGAATGAGTACACCAGAGCTGAAGGAGTTGCAATTGCAGCTCGAAGAGCTACTAAAGAAAGGGTACATTCGTCCCAGCGTGTCACCATGGGGAGCCCCAGTCCTATTCGTGAAGAAGAAATATGGGACGTTGAGGCTGTGCATTGACTTTTGGCAGTTGAATAAGGTCACTGTCAAGAACAAGTATCCTCTGCCGAGGATTGATGATCTTTTCGATCAGTTGAAGGATGCGAAAATATTTTCGAAAATAGATCTCTGATATGGACATCACCAAGTGAGAATAAGGGATGAGGACATCAGCAAGACCGCCTTCAGAACAAGGTACAATCATTATGAGTTTACAGTGGTGCCGTTTGGATTGTCCAACGCGCTTGTTGTCTTTATGTGCTTAATGAATGGAGTGTTCAGAAATTATCTGGACAAGTTTGTCATAGTCTTTTTGGACGATATCTTGGTGTATTCCAAGACAGAGGAAGAACATGAACAACACCTGAGAATGGTGCTACAGGTGTTGAGATAACACCAACTGTACGCAAAACTGAGCAAGTGCTCCTTTTACCAAAGGCAGATCCATTACTTGGGGCATAAAATATCTGAAGAAGGGATCGCTGTGGATCCTAAAAAGGTACAAGCCATTCGAGAATGGCCAGTGCCAAGGAATGTGACAGAAGTTAGATCTTTTATGGGTCTGGCAGGCTACTATAGGAGGTTTATAGCCGGATTCTCAAGGATAGCCCATTCTATCACTTCCTTGCAAAGGAAGGGAAAGAAGTTCCAGTGGACTGAAGAATGTGAGAGCAGCTTCCAGCAATTGAAGCAGTTGCTAACTAGTGCTCCAATCCTGAAGATTGCAAATCCAAACAAGGATTGCGTAGTTTGCACAGATGCATGTAAGGAGGGGCTGGGAGGAGTTCTCAACCAAGAGGGATTTGTAGTTTGTTATGAATCCCGAAAGTTGAAGGAGCATGAAAAGAATTATGCCACTCACGATTTAGAGTTGGCAGCAATCGTCCACGCCTTGAGGAAATGGAGACATTACCTCATGGGCAAGAGTTTTGAGTTGAGAATAGATCATAACGGTCTGAAATATTTATTTGATTAGCCAACCTTAAATGCCAGGCAAATTAGATGGCTGGAATTTCTATGTGAATATGACTTTGATATCAAGTATATCAAAGGGAAAGAAAATAATGTGGCTGATGCACTCAACAGAAAAGTGCACGAATTACATGCTACAGCCATTAGCATGTACCGGACTGAGATGAAAGATAGAATTTTGGAAGCTGTAAATGCTGATTTGCAGTACAAAAATCTTGTAGCAAAGCTACAACAGCGTGAGAGACCACGGACCAAGGAAATTTACACCTTGGGAACTGATGGTTTAGTTTTGCATAAGAACAAAGTATATGTACCCAATGTCTGAGAATTGAAGCTGGCAATTCTAAAAGAGATGCATAACGTGACTTATGCTGGACATCCTGGATATCAAAAGACTGTGGCAGCAGTCAAAAGCCATTATTTTTGGCCGGGTTTGAAGAAAGAAATTCTTGAATACATCGCCAGATGTATGGAGTGCCAAAAGGTTAAGGCTGAGCATAGACACCCAGCAGGGTTGTTGCAGCCTTTACCTATTCCTGAGTGGAAATGGGACGTGGTAACAATGGATTTTATCACATGATTGCCCAGAACAAGCAAGCAGCATGATTCAATCATGGTAGTGGTGGACAAGCTTACTAAAGTTGCCCATTTTATTCCACTGAAAACCACCCACAGAGCAGCAGAGGTTGCTGATATCTTTTTAAAAGAAGTTGCACGCTTGCATGGAATTCCTAAGACAATTGTGTCTGATAGGGACTTGAAATTCACCTTGAATTTCTGGAAAGGACTGTTCA
>JASDQU010366546.1:0-11553 GCA_032191745.1 Picea mariana
GTTTGCACAAGACCAGATATTGCACATGCAGTGGGAGTTGTGAGCAGGTATATGAACAATCCAGGTAAAGAACATTGGGAGGCATTAAAGTGGATTCTCAGGTATTTGAGAGGTACTACTACACATGCATTATGTTTTGGAGGTTCAGACACTTTTCTATAGGGATATGTTGATTAAGATATGGCAGGTGATAAAGACAGCAGGAGGAGCACCACAGGGTATGTTTTTACTATAGGTGGAACAACAGTAAGTTGGATTTCGAAACTGCAAAAGGTTTTTGCACTTTCAACAATAGAGGCAGAGTATGTTGCTTCTACAGAGGCTAGTAAAGAGATGATTTGGTTACAAAGTTTTATGAAGGAATTGGGAAAGAAGCAGGAGAACAACAGGTTGTACTGTGACAGTCAAAGTGCCATTCACCTTGCAAAGAACTTAGCCTTCCATTCGAAGACTAAGAATATAAATTTGAGGTACCACTTCATATGATCCACCTTGGAAGATGGACAATTGAAGATGGAAAAGATACACACTAGCCAGAATCCTGCAGACAAGTTAACAAAGGGAGTAACCAGGGAGAAACTGAGTTCCTGCTCGGTTTCAGTTGGTCTTCAAGAATGAAGATGAAAATGAGAAATTTTCCAGGTCTAAGAAGGTTCAAAGTCCAGCATATACAGTAGTGGTGGAGTTGTTGAGATCAATCTCCAAGTGGGAGATTGTTGGTTGTGAAGCCTAATGAAGTATTTACACCCTAAAAGTATGTACACTCTTCCACGCAAGGGAGTGCAGAGGGGGGGTACCCCCTCTGTGGGGTCTGGGGGGGATATCCTCCCGGCTGGGGGGTCTGGGGACAAGTGGCTCCCCAGCGGGGGTTCGGGGCAGTGTCCCTCGATAGGAGTTCAGGGGCGAAGCCCTCGAAGCAAAAATTTCCTTATAAAAGTATATTGTAATTTCATTGTAAATCTACACCATTCATTATAAGGTCACAGATCTAATGATAGAGATTATGTTAGGCTTTTTTGCCCTAGAAGGAAACCCTCTTTTATGAGGGAAATGTATTGTGGCTATGTATGTTGGTGGGTATTTTATTCTGAGAGAGGAGACTGTGAGAGAAAGAAGAGGAAGTTACAGCGGGTTTTGTTGTAGGTTGTATCCCTTGATTTGTTGGATAATAATAAAGGAAGGACTTGGAAATTTCTTTGGTGGACGTAGCCCACACTAGGTGAACCACGTAAATCTATGTCTCTCTTGTATTGCGTGTCTTCTATGTTTTGTTTTTGCATTTGTTTTATTTTATTGCTCCATGGTCCTGTTTTTCTAACAATTTGCATAGTTCACTATAAATCGTCGTAAAAAGTTATCTTTCCCTGTAAACCTTGAAGTTTGTTAATAGTGCACGGGGGAGGCAATCTAAGTATTACTTCAACCTTTAAAAAATCTACCATGATCCTAGTCTCAGAGACTAAAAATCCTAGAAGACAACCTAACCTAACGCAAAAGATGCATTTATGAGGTTTCAACCGGATTTGATAAAGGTGACATATTTCAAATACTAGTCAAAGGTGCTTAGGTTGATCCACTCTCTTACGGGAGTGAACAAAAATATCTTCAAGATAGGCTTTGACTATATGCTTGAGATCATGAAATGCGAAGGTCATAGCACGTTGGAATGTTGCTCCGACGTTTTTAAGGCCAAAAGGAATCTTATGGTATGCAAAATTACCCCAAGGGAAAATAAATGTTGTCTTATGTTGGTCCTCAAGTTTAATATGAATTTGGTTATACCCTGAAAATCCATCCATGAAAGAAAAAACTTTTCTTCCCACACACTCATCGAGAATTTGATCAATGAAGGGTGTCGGGAAGTTGTCTTTGGGACAGGCTTTGTTCAGGTTACGAAAATCCATGCATACGTGGATGGTTCCTTGCTTTTCATTCATAGGAAATGGATTGGATAACCATTAATTCAAGGGAACCAGGTAAATAAATCCAACATTAAGCATTTTTTCTACCTCTTCCTTAATATCAGGGGCCTTCCTGGGATTGACAACTCTAAGATGTTGTCAAACAAGCTTAGTATCTGGGTAATTTTTAATCTCATGTTCGACAATTTGAGGGTCAATTCCTTGCATCTCTTCATATGACCAAGCGAATACATATTGGAATTCCTTGAAGAGTTCAGTGTAACTCAGGATTTCTTCTGGCGAACAATCTGCACCAATGTATACATTTTCAATCTTGCCAGGGATACGAGAGATATCAATCGTGATAGTAGGGGAGATACTCGCCATGTTTCCTTCGACATAAATGTCATGTGTGTCAAGTGGAACTACGGGGTGACTGACTATCTCACTAAGAGTATATCTGAAGTCATCTTATTTGATTCTAGCAAGCTCTAGGAGAAAATAAGAGCGATGATACAGATCATCCCAAGGTTTTTCAAAACCATTCATGGCCTCAATGATAGCTTCATCCGAAGGAAAAGTTTCATCAAGGCAGTCAAGTTAATAAGATGACAAAGTGGCCCACATGGGCTCTAGGACAGGATCCTCCTCATCCGTCTGTGAGGTAACAGGGTCGGTATTAGCGGAAGAGTCAAGAACAACTTGAAACACAATCTCTATTGTCAATAGTGGAATGTCCATTCCAAAATGTGACTGACCTTCACAAGACATCGTCGAGGAATTTAGGGTCCAAGGATCATTAAAATAGGAAGTGCAGAAAGGAACAGACCTCTCCAACGAAAAAACCTACTAGACATGGTGTAAATATGGTGACCCAGTGCCATGAAGTCAAAGGTACCCATAAGGGATGAATACATTCTGACACCAATATTCTCAGTTGTCGACTGAGAATTGTCGATCATGGGAATCGACTGTCCAACAGATGCATTGGGGCTAGCATATGCAAAGGAAAATTGGTTGATCGTCATGATCTTCCCATCATGAGGAAAACAAAGAGTATGGAAGACAAACGATATGATTTCATTCATAGCGTAAGTCCAATTGTGTCTGAGTAACAAGTTATAATCGAGGGGCACATCAACCACCTTGACATCCACCTATACCATCTTCCCACCTAATTGGACCAGAATGGTAGGAAGAATACCATGAGAGTGGAAGGAATGACCACCAAAAGTAGTCAACATGTTTGGAGACTGAGAAAGGCTCAGAGAGCTGAGGGCTTTCCAACAGACCAGGGACATCACACATGTTGCAGTGCCTTCATCAACATCAATACGCTTTATGGTATACTTTGAGTAACTCGCGTGGATTTGGAATGCCACATGGTAAGGAAAGTGAGGCTTCACATATGTGATGTCAAACTTGATAATTTTATAGCCACAAGGATATAGAGCTCCTAATGCATATAGTAAGGCATTCCTCTATGAAGGAAACATCTGGAGTACCTCCAGAGCTGACGTCGCACAAGGGGTTTGACCCAGGTCCTTGACAATAGAGTAATTATGGGCAGCTTTAGCATTAGGATAGTAGGTGGAGCAATTAAGTACTCCTTTTGGAATACGAGGTAGTGGATCTGGTTTTTTTATCTGTAAGGGTGTCTCAAGAAGAGGGGGATACTTTAGAATAGGTACAGTCTATGGAGAAATGTAATCGTGAGATCGAGTGGCTACATTAACCTCATATTTAACCATATTGATGCATAAACGGTCACTATCTTGCATTGGTGTGTTTTTACTCCCACTCACCACATTTCCAGCATTCGAGGAGCTCGAGGCGATGTGTTGGTTATGTAGAAAATCATTATTCAGTACAGCAGGCGGTAGAGATAAAAGCCTCGCAGCTTCTGTAAGTTTGGGGTATAAATGGGTAAGGTGATTGTTTGTACAAAGATTAGAGGGAAACTTCACCTTATTCATTTCTTTCTTTACCTCACCAGCATTATTATTCATCTTCTCATTATTACCATTGTCCTTGGGTTTATTATTTTTCCCACCCTTACGATTATTATTACGTCCTTTCTTTTTATTCTCGCCAAGTTGTCGGTTACCATTCAGGGTGATCAACGATTGTATGGAATGTACATCCATCGATTGAGTGGGATTGGAGGACATTGATGAAGCTAGCCCTCATACAGACTGGTTTAGAGACAAATATTTCAAATGTCTTTTCACCGAGTCTACAGATTTCACACTAGCAGAGCCTACAATGCCATTGAAATGAGGCCCAGGCTTTTGTCTAGGGTCATAGTTTGACCTCGGTGCATCTGGAAGAATCTCGTATAACATCCCGTATTGAGAATATATAATATATAATTTTGGGGCTTTGAAAAACGCTTCTTCCTCAGATGTAACCCTGGATGTAGAAACATCCTTCGAAATATAAGGCTGTCGAGACTTAAGGAACCACTCTAGCAGGAATTTTAGGGGTATGCAGGTATTGATCAACCTCTTTCGTCTACGCCACTCCTGGATGTGATCTAAGATATGAGTGGATTTTTCCTGGCCTAAGTTCGATATAAGTTCTAATCCAGCATCGTAACGAACCGAAAATTGGAAGTGGTTGAGGAAGACTAAGACCATCTGACTAAAGGTTCTGTATGCCCCCCTAGGTAGATCGATATACCATTTCACGATGACCCTCATAAGGGTGCATTGAAAATGAAGAAAACACCGCCCACACTAAGAGGGGGCATGGTGAATTAGTGTGTGGACTATCCTAACTTTTTCTTCTTTCAAGCTACCAGTTAAAAAATAATTGAACAGATTAATAACAATCAAATCATAATTAGAATGGACACATAGACACCAGATGTTTGTATAATCTTTTCTATAATTTATATGAACATAGTAATATGAATATATGTGAAAGAGGATTTTCGTTTAGCACCAACTAATTATTTCAGCACCACCTGAAGTAAGGAGCACCAACTCCTCGGAGAGCAACAACTCTCATCCAAGACCCAGCTTGGCGCAAGACCCAGCTTGTTGATAGAGCCCAGTCTATCCAACTAGATTTTATTAAACTCCAGTAGAGGTGATCCATTATAGAATCAATTCAATCTTATGATCAGAGGTATATCATAAGACACTCATCACTGCATTTCATCTTCTTTCTGTAATTCACATTTTCTTTCCTTTGATATCTTCTTCGAATCTTCTTCATATTTTTATCTTATATTTTGAAGTACAAAGACTCCACTCTTCTCAAAATTATTCTTTAATTATATACTCTTCAAATGGTGTGAGTGTGGCACAACTGTGTCCCTTCATTCGGACCATCACACTTCTTCAATTAATCAATCTTAATTACTGTTTATTCATTTTACCATGAGGTTTTTCATAAATTGATCAAAATCATGGATCAATTTAATCCTTTATACTCGATATTGAATCTTTGTTGAATTCACAGAGACCAGATTTTGTGGAGGCGCTTCCTTCAAACTATCACAAGACCGTGCGTTATAGAACCACGGGTTTTACCAACTATAGAAACATATTGTAATTTCCCTTTCAAAAATCTTATAGCATATGACTAACGGTGGTGATCAAAAGCTAAGTAATACGAGCGCTTGAGCATTTATCATTTCAATGGATTACGATTAAATATTCTAAAAATATGGATGGATGACGGAACTTCTCACTTTGGAACTTCGGGATTTCAACATTTCAAACCTTCAAATTTAGATCGGACGGTTTATTTCACGGATCTAGATCAACGGTCAGCTTTGATCCTTACATTCATCCTTTAACTGCTAAATTCAATGGTTAGGTCTTAATCACGCATTGATATGGACGACCACCTTTTACTCCGAGTCTTTGGACTTTGAAGATTTCAAATCCTAACCCTTTCTTGTCTCCATAGTGATCACCTGTTGTGTGAGTCATCAACGATGGAGACCACTTGTTTTCGGTTAACATTTCCACTTACACTCTCCTTCCACTGAGTAGATCGATGGTCGAGGGCGCTCGCGAAGTGATCTCCAGATCAGACGTCTCGTGTTCAGTTTGGGTCTCCAGCATTCAGGACTTTGGGACATTGGGTGAGTGCAGTGGTAAAAACTCCTGAATATAAACTCTCGAAGTGGCGTAACTGATTACGTCACTTGATGATGTGTCACGAGCCGAGTAGCTACCATGTGTCACTCTTATTCATGATTTCTATGTACCTGAAATGTCGAATCAACTTGACACTTGTTAGTGTCTAATTGTGCCATGTGTCATTGCTGACGTATTCTTGCTAATGTGGATCCTCATGTGGTACATGCTCTTCTCCTGGATCTAACGGTTATCCAAACTCCCAGTGTTTCTTATATCGACAACTGAGAGCAACTTCAGATCTTTGTCCTTCTGGACTTCGTATCTTTTGACATTTGAAACTCCTGAAACAATTCTCCCGTAGTAACGTAACTCACTTACGTCACATGTTGACATGGCACAAGCCAATTTCCTCTTGATACTTGTCATCTTCTGATTATTCCATGTGTACTTGTTGACGTGGTCTTCTGACCGACAATCCTAATCCAAAGATCCTCGTGTGTCCTGCAAATCCAACAATCCTTATTCACTTCGGATTTACGGGCTCTGGGTATTTCAAATCTTAAACTGATGTAGCGTAAGTTCCTCACACATTTATACCCATAGTGAAGGATGTTCGTTTGGTCAGAATCTAGGATCAATGACTTGATCTATCCTGCAATGCAACTCTTGTAGCTTTATCCTATCCTTCCACTTTAACACGATCCGATGACTGACAGGTATCGGATTTAATCCAACAGACAACGGTACATTTTGACCCCACTTATCCTATCCTTCCACATTGATATGATCTGATGACTGTGGAGATTCTCGAATTATATCAATGGTCAACGATGATTGCGAAGCTACAACTTGCGAGTGATTTAATTTTCCTTTAAATCTCTGCAATATATCCCTACCGTAGATTTTTTGATTGCGCATCCGACAGTCACAATTTAATATGACTTAAACTAGACATTAGTTGGATCAAATGCAGTCGTAGATCGTTGAAGCTATGTGATCTGATGATCTAGACGAATTGTGGGATTGTAACTAACAAGTGGTTTAATTATGCTTTCACTCCCTGTAATTCATTCCTATCGTTGATGTATTGCAAATTCGATGGTCACTATATTTCAACAGTCTTCAAGCCTGAGGTCACTCATTTGACCAATGCGCATTGTATTAGATGATCAACATGGTTAACCTCTTGATCAAATGATTGTTGAGGCTTCTCACTCTGATCAGACGGTTGTTGAGCTACGCTTTTCCTTTCGAGTTTTGATCTCTGCATTTGCTAACCCTACTGAGATTTTATCATAGTAACATTGTTGATCCTATCGTGATCAACACTAATCATGAATTTCTTCCGCTACCTGATATACTGTGCAATGCGCTCCTCCTTCTGAGCTCTAATCTTCAAACTATTTGCTTCACCTGTTTTCTTCTCCTACTGATCTTGCGCTATCGATCTCTTTACATTATTTGACATCTTATGCTAACTAAATATGCTTGTTGACATCAATGACAATCTCATTTGAGGTAATTCATCATTAACAATAGATCATCACATCGATTGTTGACATCAATGAAAATATATCCAACAATCTCCCCCTTTTTCATTGAATGAAACACACTAACTTCATATACAAAACCCCCCCTATGATGATGCTTTCCTTTTATGAAGTTTTCCTTTTATGAAGTTTCTCTCCCCCTTTGACATCAATGGAAAAGGGTTTATTATCCTATGATCTGTCAGTATAATTACTTTTCTAACCACCAGTAACTCCTCCTACAATCAACCTTTTTCTATCATAACTGAATGACTCCCCCTATCAATATGATTTTTCTCTTCTTATGACTACTCTCCACCTTTGTTTCTGAAAGGGTAGCTCTTCCTGACAGGGTTTCTTCCCCTATTGATTTACTAACTTCTTATCTCAATTGATTGGGATTTTTTGTTTCAAATGAGTGGTCTTCTTGATACTAATTTTTTGTAGTGATTGAGTCTTTTCAAAACTTAATCGAATTACTTTCTTAGTTTCTAACCAAAACTTCCCTTGAGTTTTTACTAACTGTTCTCCCCCTTTGTTTCTAAAAGGGTAGCTCTTTCTGACAGGCCCTCTCTTCTTGTTATCTCCACAGGATGTCATGTACATCATTTTGTACATCAGAACACCGCTATTGTGGATACTGTTGTCTTACTGAACACAACGCTATTGTATTTCATATATTTCAAACAGCCCTTGAATCTATCCATTGATTCTCATCAAGCCTTTTGATGTAACCCTTACTTCCAAATACCTTGAAGTATTTTACCAAATGAGTTCTTCAAAATAGGGTTCACAAGGAGTTTTACTACTATTAATCTTAAGCTGGCCTATGTTCAATATGAGTATAGGTGTGCTTACATCTTCCCACCAATATCAATACTAATTGATGGAATATCCATCAGATAATTTCCTTCATTGAGCATAGTCTTTGCAGCTTTCTGGACAGAGATCTTTTTTTTTTCTCTCTTAGAAGGAGTTTCAGTGTACCATTAAAATAGGATTGAAAGATTTCTGAGATAATCATCACTCAATTCTTTTTGGTGTTCTACCGTTGGAGATTCATCATCAACGTCATTATTATGTGCACCAGAAGCTTCTTTATCCTTGTTTTGAGAATATTATTTATTAGAAATTTTATCCTCCAAACTTCTATTATTAACTTCATCAATTTCGGGAGCAATAATTTCCTCATCTCTCTTATTTGGTACTGGAGATTTTAGTTTCCATCTCTTCTTATTTACTCTTGTTGTCATATTGTGTGAAGCATTTCTTATTGACTGTACTCTTGAGCTCCAATAGTCATGGGATTTGTGACCATTTATACCACAACTATAGCATCTCATAGTGTAGCAATGTGTAGCAATATGTCCAATATGATTGCGGTTCCAACATGCTATAATGTTGTTGAACCTACCAAATTTTTTTCTTCCATGATGCCTACAATCCAATGCTTTATGACCATATACATTACAAGAAAAACAATAACCGTTAAAGACACTCTCATACCTTCTTTGATTAATCCATGAAGGTGTCTCTCTTCTGAACTTGCTTTGAGTTATATGAGTAGCTTTTGGATGTCTTCCATGATATGATCTTCTAAATTTTGTAGTGTTTCTTTTATTTCTTGAACGTGAAGAACCTAAGTCATACCTACTTTCACTTTTTGCAAATGAAGGAGTTGTGTCAAACCTGTCTTCATCTTTTACAAATGAAGGACCTACATCATATTGCTTAGGGGTACTGATCTTTTCCTTATTGTATCCAAGGCCAGATTTGTCATTTGGTGATCTCTGAATATCTAAGATCTCATCCAGGGTCATGGAGCTATTGAAGAACTTGTTTTGGGTGTCTGACTTCTCAACCTTATTTCTAATATTCACAACTTCTGCTTCCATCTCATGACGGGATTCTTCCTTTTTGTCCAATTGGTTCCTTACTACCTCTTCTCTCCTTTTGGATTCTTCAAGTTGGATTTTAATATTGTCATAGCTTTCCTTTAGTTATTTTATATTTGCAAGGTTTTTGCTTGAGACATCATCTTCCTTCTTTTCTTCTTTTGCTTGACTCATTTCATTTTTCAGTCTCTTGACTTTCTCTTCCTTTTCTTTTGTTAGATTAGCAACTTTTGTTTTCAATTTTTTGATCTCTTCTTCTTTGTTTTCTAACTGAATATTTTGCTCAGATATGATTTCATTTTTGTCTTTGAACTTTTCTTTTATTTCCAGGATATGCTTCTAATTTCTAAGCTCATCATCTTCCTTCTCCTTTTCTTTTACTTGACTAATTTCTTTCTTCAACTTCTTGATCTCCTCTTCTTTCTCTTCTAACTGATTGTCCTGCTTGTATATTATATTTTCACTGTCCTTGAGCATTTTCTTTATTTCCAAGACATTCTTTTGAGTCTTTTCAAGAAATTATTGAGTGTAGTCATGAAGATAGTTATAGTTTGATTCATTATGGTGATAAAGGTATTTAGAGAGACTCCAATCAACCTTTTGTTTGGCCGTTGATAGTTCTTCTTCTTCTTCTTTCATGGGATATATTAACAAAACATTTTGTTATTGTGTCTGAGTCTTCTTCTTTACTTGCAGAGGAGGATTCAATATCACTACTATTGCAATCAAAATATTGTGGAGAGTCCTTACTTTTATTGATGGCTGAGTCTTCATCTTCATCCTTGATAGGAATGTCTTCTGTGTCTTCATTTTTTATTTGATACATATTTTCTAATTTTATCCATAAGTCCTTGGTGGATGTGCATAGTCCTATGCATTCCTTGATTGTATCTGATAATCCATTGAGAAGAATATTCAATTCCACTTCATTGTTCTTCCTTGCTCTTCTTTGGACTATAATTTTGGATATATTCTTTGATGTAGTTAAGTCACGTGGCTTGCTTACTACTGAATTCCAAACCTCGGATCTTTTTCACTTCAAAAAATGTTTCATATTTTCTCTCCATGAGGAATAATTTGTTCCATTGAATAAAGGATATTCAATTGCAGAAAAAGCCATGTGTCCACCCATTTATTTAGGATCTTCCTTCCAGTGTTTAAACTGTGTTTGAAGGAACCTTCCCTCTGATACCAATTGAAGAACACACCACCCACACTAAGAGGCGGGGGGGGGAGCGGTGAATTAGTGTGTGGACTATCCTAAATTTTTATTCTTTCAAGTTACCAATTAAAACATAATTGAACAGATTAATAACAATCAAATCATAATCACAATGGACACAGAGACACCAAATGTTTGTATAAGATTTTGTATAGTTGATATGAACATAGTAATATGAATATATGTGAAAGAGGATTTTATTTTAGCACCAAATTATTGTTTCAGCACAAACTGAAGTAAGGAGAACCAACTCCTCGGAGGGCACCAACTCTCATCTAAGACCCATCTTGGCAGAAGACCCTGCTCACTGATAGAATTTGGTATATGTTAAGAACCAAATATCAATATAGCATAGAAAAACCTCAGAAAAAGTACTCAACGCCTTGAAAAAGAGATAATTTCAGATAATAAGCCTCTTCGAGGGGGCAACCTCCTTTTACCCCACTTAAATGTTCAAGTACAAGATGATTCAAAATGAAAATGTCTCCTTGGTATATGTAGGAGACTAGGAGGTATAATTACAGCTAATAGCCTAAAGCCGACATAAATAAAATAACATTACTAAAATAATATGCCCCAATTAAGGGGTAATGAGCCAATATTAGGGCTTAACATGCACCTCCCCTTGAGACAAGTGTTGTCTGCAACACTTGAGTAACTCTAGATGCTTTTGTATAAAAGACTCATCTTCCCAAGTGGAATCTTCAGCCGGTAGTTTCCTCCATTTAATGAGATACTCTGACATGGATCTATTCCTCAGTTGGCGAATTCTTGTGTCGATGATGGCTTCAAGCTCCAATATGATTTTTCCTTCTTCGTCAAGTTCTAGCAATATAGTTTGAACTGGGATCTTGTCGCCTATAACCTTCTTTAAGCATGAAACATGGAAAACTGGGTGTACTCGTGAAG
>JASDQU010366557.1:0-11552 GCA_032191745.1 Picea mariana
ATAAAAAAAAGTTAAAAGAATTAAAAAAAACTATAAAAATCAAAACTTTGTAAAAATAAAAATATTGCTAATGGACTTCAATCATTCTTGAAAAAAATATAAAAATAATTTTTAAGATAACTTGGTTTCTTGAGTCACTTTATGTCGTGATCAACGATGAAAGAAGTGCACAATGGCAACATGTACAACACACATTTTATTTTACCACATTCGTACTTCTTTTTGCATGATATGTTTTTTTTGAACTTCTCACAAGTTTGTTTGCAGGATTAGTACTCACATTTTTGAGGTTTAGAGATGATCGCATTTTGCTGCTGAATTGATTTTTAAGAATCACAAAACTTTTGAAAGAAAACATGTTTTTTTGATTGCTTGAAGGAGTTACTCATCAAAAGCATCATGACGTTTGTTGTTACACATAAACCTTTTATAAACCCATTTGTGTCATGAATTTTTACCCCCATTTTTCCTTCAAATGCACATTAGTCATCCATGTCTTGAAGTCCACTTTCCATCTCCTTATCAATCACGACTTCACACATGCCCATTTTTTTTTGAGTCACATACAATTTTTCCATCTTTTTCTATTTCATTTTTCCTTCTAAATAAAACCAGACACCTCCTTTTGCATGATTAAATTGCCTTGTCATAAACACTGTTGCTATTGAGATCTTTCCTATAGTCCTACCAATATTTTTGTAAAAACTCACGTTGACTAATGTGGGATTTGTTAAGGCCCACCTTTCACAAGTCTTGCCCCATCGACCTCAGCTCCCTATTTGGGATAGAGACTAGAGTCCTTTTGAGTACCTTGAGGTTTTCATGCCTTAATGACAATCTCTCTCGCTAACAATCATGGGAATACATCAATGTCTCTTGATCGTTAGATCTTGCAAGTGGCTCGGCATCATCTCATTCATTCTCACTTGGCAAGATGTACTTGGATACCTTGGCAATCATTGACATCAATGGTTAGTTTGCCTCACATTGGTTAACGACATTCATCAATGGCTAGTAATCCAATGACTTATTTTCATGCTCGATATCGACACATTCATTTGCATGAATAGAACTATACCATCTAGTTTAGCAGCAGGTAAATACTATACACTTTTCATGACTCCATTAGCAGTTACAACAACATGACTTCAGCTATATGAGAGTACCAGAGCTCCACTTCCATGCTTCCTCTTTTCCATGGTCATCAACAACAGTTTAGATTCCTCCACTTCACATTCTATGGTCCAACAGACAATAGTCACAGCTACAAAAACAATCACTTTTCACATGATCTTGTAGTAGTGACGTTTTCCATGCTCCAAGAATCGCATCAGCCATATTCCTATTGCATAGTTCATCAACATTTTGGGTAAGTGGAGGTATGTTATTTTCCAAACTTTAATCATGTAATTCCTCAACTACTAGCAATGAATAATTTGGCAAATTACCTCACCAAGCTCCCTTTCATATTCAGTTCTATGAATAATGCCACGTTGCATGCGAACATGCAACCAATTTAGTTGGGGGGTAGGGGACTTTATTCACTATCATAAATCCATTTTCTCACTACCATCATTCCATTTTTCATCTCATTTACCATTTACCAACATTTCTTTTCCAATGATACTCTGTTGTGCTTTGCTTCATAAGCATTGATATACATATTGGCATGATTCAAAAATATAAAAAAGGGATTTCTTACACTCAATGATGTTTCCTTATGCACATTGATAGCTTATCTTTTCCAATAAGCATATGGGTAAATTATTATCATAACAACAAGAGAACAAATAACAAAATGAATGTTGTTAACACAAGAACCAATGTTATTTATGTTCATGGTTGTCACACAAGAACCAAACATAAAAAAAATGTCAGTTGTTACTCATGACATTCCCATCCTAGAAACATTCATTATCATCACTCAAAACCAACATTCAGATGCCAAAATATCTTGAGAATATCCATGCACAGTTGCATGTGGACATGCAACAAGTTCAGTTGTGGGGTATGTTGGGGCTTAGAAATGTCATATTTTCATCCACCTTTCCCTTCATCATTCTTCACATTACATCACCCCATTAACCTTTCATGATATAATTTTCATAAATATATTTGGGTTTCACCTTACTATTCTCCACTTTATTCACTTTAGTATTAAAATGGAATTTTTGATTAAATATTATAAAATCGACATGTTTTTTGACGTAGACCCTCAAACCCTTGGGTCGAGGTCCACGCAGGATCATCCAAACAACGTCCTCGAGCCGGATTGGCTCCTTTGAATCCCTGTTGGAATCTTCAATCTTTGATCCATAGGTCCTTCGTGAAACTCCACCTGCACAAGCATGCAACCGGTGCGAGCTTCCACCTACACACGGCCTCAGCACAACCGTGAACTTTTCCCAAAATGGAAATTTCAGGTTTGGAGACTTCCTGAGTCCTGATGTCAACAACCTCTACCTTCTCGATCCTCTAATATCTGAAATGCCAAAATTCCTATGCCCCAGATTCCTCCTTCTTTCGCGTTTTCGGGTTCTCCGAAGGCAAAGTTCTAGGATCTCTTGTCCACAGGATCCCCAAAATCCTGATATCCGGTATGCCAAAATGCTCTCGGCAATACTCCTTCTCCTCTTTTCGGGAATTCACTTTTCAGAATTCCGCTACTCTTAGTGCATCAAATATTCATTGTCCTCTTGTAATCCCGGTAGCCAAAATACCGAAGTACCGAAACACTCTTTCCGGGACTTCTCTCCTAATGTCTGGATGACTTTATGTGTCCTCTTGTGAATGGATGGTCCAGATCATTTTGGGAATTCGCCACTCGTGAGGCCGATAGAATCCCTTCTATGCTTTCTAAAGTCAGACTCCTCGAAATGGATATCTCACGACATGTGTCCTCCTTCCAGATGGACGGATCATATTTCTCTCACTGTTTCAGGAATTTCACTGTGAAGTGCCCCAATATCTCGTCATCAGGGCCTCCAAAATCCCAAACTCCTGAAATCTGAAATCCTGATATTCTTTCCCTATCGGGAATTTCCTAGATTTCTTTTCTCTGCTCATATGTGGGATTAACTCACATGCGCCTTCTTCCAGATCCGACGGCTGTCGACGATCTGTGTGAGATCTGACGACTCACGATCTCTCCTGCTTTGTGTGCTCCCCTGCTACTCCCTGGACATGGAAACTTCAACGGTCTAGATCTTACCCTTGGCCTGATCCAATGACAACTGTGCTCTCCTTTCGAGTGTGTTCTTTCTTCCCGAACTTGGAAGAATTCCCAAATGATAAAGGCCTCGACCTTTGATTCTTTTCTGTGAACTCTGCAACCCTTGATCTCGCCTGCACACTCGAAGACACTGACCTTCCTAATATTTTGGGATTCCAAACTCTCTAAAGACTTCCCTAGCCTCTACAATTTCTACAGCTATGTATCCATGCATGAAAGCGCTATCCCTCCTGAGCTTCTCTCCTTGGATCCTCAAATTATTCTTCGACTTATGCACTCCTTGCAAAGTCTTTGCATGCACAATGGTGCTATCTCTTCTGAGCTTTTCCTATAGCTTCAACCTCTAAGAAATTTATCCTTTTTCCTTCTCCCTCAGATGGAGAATCTAATGCCCTCCTAGCACTCTCTTGCTCAAGCAACTTCTTGCTGAGTCTGCAGGGTATTCATCAACCCTATAAAGATCCTTCCTTGGACTCTTCTTCTATTCTAGAACTCAAAAGAGTTCTCTCTGTGTGCTTTGGCACCTACTCAATGCCCTCCTGGTAGAGTGTCCAAAATCCTTAGTGATTCTATTTCTCTATAAAATCATAGCAGTGTTCCTCCGCAACACTTTGTGCCTGTGCTCAATGCCCTCCTGGCAGAGCTCTATAGAACCCTCGGTGATTCTATCTTCCTCATGAACTCAATAGAGTTCCTCTATGCACTCTATGCACCTGCTCAATGCCCTCTTGGTAGAGCTCTACAAAACTCCTCAGAGATTCTATCTTCTACTGTGTCCTCCTCTACACAGTCTAACCTCCAAGGTATTCAACAACCTTGAGATCCTCCTATGAGTCAATGATTTCAGTTTCTATGCCCTTCTATCACGTCTTTGTCCAAATTCCACATAATTGGAAGTGCACTCTATGCACTGGCCATTAGGATCGACAGTGTTATGTCATGCTCTCTTGGCATGAAGCCTCAAAGAACTTCAAACCTAAAATCATAGAACCCAACAGATAGCAGAACTTATCTATTCCTACAAATGCATACCTAACATACATCTACAACATATCCTCAATACACACATGAAGACATTCATCATACACAAATAACATGCAGGAAAAACTTCTCTGATTGTATTAATCTAAAAATGCCTCTTTACAATGTGTTTGAGCTCAGACTGCAATAGAGTCTCGGCTCTCCTTCCTTCTCTAATCTAATTCTTGCTACCTCTCCCTCTGCTATAAAAACAAGATCCAAGATCTTTTACATGAGGGGGATCTTCGAGTGCTTCCCTCCAAATCTACCTACCCTATTCAATTTATATTAACTCTACATTGAATGGGCTGTCTATTCCAGATTGGATCTAGATTGCAGCCTTACAACCATTAAAGGCTATCTACATCTAAAGCCTGCATATAGGCAGGGCCTTTTGGCTCTAATAGCCTTACAATATTAAATGTCCTTGATTCAAATTAAAAATTTTAATATGAGAGGGTTGCACCTCTCTTCCTCATTGAATGCACACTTGATGAGCTCGTTGGCTGGCTAGCACATGGCTAGCTTGAGAGAGATTCTCTTGCATCATACTCCTCTGCTTCAAAAATTCATGAGCTCTTTCTCATGAGATCTCCACCCTGGCTGTTGAAATCCTCCTGGATCCCAAAAAACACTTTGGAGCTGTCTCCCTGCTCCATATTTTTGCTGCTATTGTTGCTTCTGCTGCTCGGTTGCTCTTGTTGTTGTTGCTTCTCTTCTGCCTAGCTTCTCCTTGCTGGTAGTCTCTGCTGATCTCAACATCATCCTTATGATGTCCTCTATCATATCGTCCAGCTACTTCCCTAGTTGGCCTTGTTCATGGAGTCTCCTCTGTTGCAATTTCTTTTTACAAATGGGAAAATCATCATGATCTCCCATGCCATATTCTTCATCTCTTGTGGCCTTGACTTGCCACCCTTCTACATATTCCATCTCAACAATCTTCTTACTAAACCGTTGTTCAAATTCTCCTTCCTCTGATAGTGTTACTACTACCATTCCCTTTGCTGGTGTGTGCCCAACTTCTTCCAGCTATTCTTCAGCCTAGAATTCTCTTTCATCTTTCGCTCCATAACTCAACACTGCAGTGTTCATCACCTGTTCAACTCCTTGGCTGAAACCTCTGAGCAATTCCTCAGAATGCTCTTCTGCCAACATCTGTTGATGGAAATCACTCGCTAGCTCTAGATTGTTCAACCAATCCTCCAATATTTCCAACTCCATATCCCATGGAGTGATCAATATATATGCGTGCTCTTTTTCTGCTATCAGCTTCAGTGCTGTTGTCTCCTCAGCTCCCAGGGTGAAACTGTTGAGCCATTCCTTGGAATGTTCATTTTCCTCTACTTGGGAAGTATCTAACATCTGCTCCACTTCTCCTTTGACAGTCACATCTATTTTTCCTTCTCCTGTTGTTTCTCCTTCATCGATAACACAAATCCTCACCTTAACTGGGCTTCCTGGTAGGAATATCCAAATTCCTCCAACCATTAGAAGATTCCTCCGATCCTCCTCCTGGGTGGTGCAAGTTTTTAACTTGTCATCATGTTCATTCACATGATCTACAAAACCACATGAATCTCCACTTACCATCATCCCTTGCTGATATGAACTCACCTTCGAGTTCATGAGACTTTTACATAGCCTCATTTCAGTTCCCACCCCCACCTAGCAAATTGGGATTTTCCTACTGCCCTCCTGGCAGTCTATGAGATCCCGCAATGATCTCGTCTCATTGCCCTCCTAGAAATTGGGAAATTCTAATCTTCCCTCTTGGAATTATTTGAGATCTTTAGCTGATCCCATGTCATCCTCACTACTGAGGTTTCTCCCATCCTCTAGTTCACACACCTGAACCATTTTCTTCTTTGGTCTGTTGAGATTTTCAGCATGCCTCAACCATATTCTTAACAACCTCTGCTATATTTTGGCCATCAATGCCTTGAATGGCCATTTTATATTTGTCTTCATGGACCATTCATATACCCATCTCAACTTATCATTCTATTGCATCCACAATGCTAGCTCATCCATCCTTTCCCTGATCTTGGCAAGTTCTTTATCCCTTGCAACGTTCTCTAGATTCTGATGGATCTTCTTCCCATCGCGTGCATGACCTTTAGTAGTCATTCTTACCGCTATCTATCTATCCTCTTGGAATATCTATTGTTGTCACTCTACAACCCTGAGTTCTTCTAGCGTCCCCTACACAATCGAACAGACTATCTTCTTTACTGTTGTGTTCTTGCGAACAATCATCACAGAGTTCCAACACTCTATCTTCTCCTGCTTGTCTCTACAAGATGCCTCTATTACCAAACTTGTGTATATCATAGTGTTTTCCTTCCTGCTCTCTCTGCCAAAAATATACAAACAGAGTCAAGCTCTGATGCCACAACTGACGCAGACCCCCAAACCCTCGGGTCGAGGTCCACGCAGGATCGTTCAAACAACCTCCTGGAGCCATATCGACCCCTTTGATTCCCTATTGGAATCTTCAATCTTTGATCCATAGGTCCTTCATGAAACTCCACCTGTACAAGCATGCAACCAATGTGAGCTTCCACCTACACAATGTCTCATCATGACCGTGACCTTTTCCCGAAATGGAAATTTCAGGTTTCGAGACTTCCTGAGTCCTGATGTCGAAATGCCTATGCCCCGACTTCCTTCTTGTTTCACGTTTTTGGGTTCTTCAAAGCCGAAGTTCTAAGATCTCTTGACCATAGGATCCCTGATATCTGGTATGCCAAAATGCTCTCGTAAATACTTCTTCTTTGCTTTTTGGGAATTCGCATTTTGGAATTTCGTGACTCTCAGCGCATCAAATATTCGTTGTCCTCTCGTACTCCCGGTAGCTGAAATATTGAAGTATTGAAACGCTCTTTTCGAGACTTCTCTCCCAATGTCTGGATCTCTCCATGTGTCCTCCCACGAATGGATGGTACAGATTGTTTTAGGACTTCGCTAATTGTGAATTCGAAAGACTCCCTTCTATATATTCCGATGTCTGAATCCCTGAAATGGAGATCTCGTAACACATGTCCTCCTTCTAGATGGATGGCTCAGATTTCTCTCATTGTTTCGGGACTTTCAATGTGAAGAGCCTTGATCTATCGTCATCATGGCCTCCAAAATCCCAAACTCTCGAAATCTGAAATCTTGATCTTCCTACCTGATCAAGACTTTCCTATATTTCTCTTCTCTGCTCGTATGTGGGCTTAAATCACATGCACCTTCTTCTAGATACGACAACTGTCGGCAATTTGTGTGAGATCTGATGTCTCACGATCTCTCCTACTTTGTGTGCTCTCCCGCTACTCCCTAGATGTGGAAACTTCAATGGTCCAGATCTTCCCCTTGGCCTGATCCGATGACAACTGTGCTCTCCTTTTGAGTGTACGCTTTCTTCCCAAACTTGGAAGAATTTCCAAATGCTAAAGGACTCGACCCTTGATTCTTTTCTACGAGCTCTGCAGCCCTTGATCTCGCCTACGCACTCAAAGAACCTGTCCCTCCTGAGATTTTAGTATTCTAATCTCTCCAAAGAGTTCCCTGGCCTCTGCGGTTTCTGTAGCTATGGCTCTGTGCATGAAAGAACTACCCCTCCTGAGCTTCTCAACTTTTGTGCTCCTTGCAGAGTCTTTGCATGAAAGAAGGTGCTATCGCTTCTGAGCTTCTCCTGTAGCTTTGACCTCTAAGGAATTTATCCTTTTTCCTTCTCCCTTAGATGGAGAATCTGATGCCCTCCTGGCACTCTCTTGCTCAAGTAACTTCTTGTTGAGCCTGCAGGGTATTTAGAAACCCTGTGAAGATTATTCCTTGGACTCCTCTTCTACTCCAGAACTCAAAAGAATTCTCTCTGTGCACTCTGGCACCTACTCAATGCCCTCCTGGAAGAGTGTCCAGAATCCTCAGTGATTCTATTTCTGTATGAACTCATAGTAGATTTCCTTCTTAGCACTCTGTGCCTGTGCTTAATGCCCTCCTGACAGAGCCCTATAGAACCCTTAGTGATTCTATCTTCCTCCTAAACTTAGTAGAGTTCCTCTATGCACTCTATGCACCTGCTCAATGCCCTCTTGGCATAGCTCTACAAAACTCCTCAGAGATTTTGTCTTCTACTATGTCCTCCTCTACACAGTCTCACCTCCAAGGTATTCAACAACCTTGAGATCCTCCTCTGAGTCAATGATTTCAGTTGGTATTCCCTTCTAGCACGTCTTTGTCCAAATTTCGTAGAATTGGAAGTGCACTCTATGCACTCGCCATCAAAACCCGCAGTTTTCTGTCACGCCCTCTTGGCATGAAGCCTCAAAGAACTCCAAACCTGAAATTAAAGAACCCAACAGATAGAAGAACCTATCCTTCCCTGCAAATGCATACCTACCATATATCTACAGCATATCCTCAATACACACATGAAGACATTCATCATACACAAATAACATGCAGGAAAAACTGCTCTGATTGTATTAATCTGAAAATGCCTCTTTACAATGTGTTTGAGCTCGGACTGCAACAGAGTCTCGGCTCTCCTTCCTTCTCTACTCTAATTCTTGCTACATCTCTCTCTGCTCTAAAAAAAAGATCCAAGATATTTTACATGAGGGGGATCTTCGAGATCTTCCCTCCAAAGCTACCTACCCTATTCAATTTATATTAACTCTACACTGAATGGTCTGTCTTGTCCAAATTGGATCTAGATTGTAGCCTTACAACCATTAAAGGCTATCCACATTTAAATCCTGCATATAGGAATGGCCTTTTGGCTCTAACAACCTTAAAATATTAAATGTCCTCGATTCAAATTCAAAATTTGAATATGAGAGGGCTGCGCCTCTCCTCCTCATTGAGTGCACACTTGATGAGCTGGTTGGCTGGCTGGTGCATGGCTGGATTTAGAGCGATGCTCCTACATCATACTCCTCTACTGTAAAAATTAATTAGCTCGTTCTCATGAGTTGTCCACCCTAGCTATTGAAATCCTCATGGATCCCAAACAACTCTTTGGAGCTGTCTCCCTACTCCATCTTTCTGTTGTTGTTGTTGCTTCTGTTGCTTGGTAGCTACTGTTGTTGTTGTTTCTTTTGCTAGTCGGCTGCTGCTACTACTATTGTTGCTTTTGCTGCTCAGTTGTTGCTGCTGCTATTGCTTCTCTTCTGCTAGCTTCCCCTTGCTGGCGGTCTCTGCTGATCTCAACATCAACCTTCTGATGTCTTCTATCATCTCGTCCAACTGCTTCCCTGGCTGGCCCTCTTAGTGAAATTTCCTCTGCTGCAATTTTTTTCTACAAATGGGAAAATCATCATGATCTCCCATGCCAGCTTCTTCATCTCTTGTGGCCTTGACTTGCCACCCTACTGCAGATTCCATCATTGCAATCTTCTTACTAAGTTGCCATTCATCTCTCCTTTCTCTGACAGTGTTTCTACGACCATTCCCTTTGTTGGTGTCTGCCCAGCTTCTTCCAGATGTTCTTCAGCTTGGAATTCTCTTTCATCTTCCACTGCATACCTCAACACTATAGTGTTCATCACCTGTTCAGCTCCCTGGCTGAAATCTAAGCAGTTCCTCAGAATGCTCTTCTACCAACATCTATTGATGGCAATCACTCATCGGCTCTGGATTCTTCAGCCAGTCCTTTAGTATTTCCAAGCCCATCTCCCATGGAGTGATCAATCTATCTACCTGCTCTTTTTCTGCTATCAGCTTTAGTGTTGCAGTCTCCTCACCTCCCTCGCTGAAACTGTTGAGCTATTCCTTGGAATGTTCCTTTTCCTCTTCTTGGGCAGTCTCTAACATCTTCACCACTTCTCCTTTGACAGTCACATATGACTGTCCTTCTCCTATTGTTTCTCCTTCATCAACAACACAAATCCTCACCTCAATTGTTCTTCCTGGTAGGAATATCTGAATTCCTCCAACCATTAGAAGATTCCTCCGATCCTCCTCCTGGATGGTGCAAGTTTTTAATTTGTCATCATCTTCATTCACATGATCTGCAAAATGACATGAATCTCCACTTACAAACATCCCTTGCTGATATGAACTCACCTCTGAGTTCATGAGACTTTCACATAGCCTCATTTCAGTTCCCATGCCCACCTGGAAAATTGGGATTTTCCTACTGCTCTCCTGGCAGTCTATGAGATCCCGCAATGATCTCGTCTCATTGACCTCCTGGAAATTGGGAAATTTTGCTCTTCCCTCTTGTCATTTTTTGAGATCTTCAGCTAATCCCATGTCATCCTCACTACTGAAGTTTCTCCCATCCTATGGTTCACACACCTAAACCATTTTCTTCTCTATTTTGTTGAGGTTTTCAGCATGCCTCAACCATATTCTCAACAGCCTCTATTGTCTTTTGGTCGTCAATGCCCTAACTGACCATTTTATCTTTTTCTTCATGGGCCATTCATATACCCATATCGACTTAGCATTCTTTTGCATCTGCAGTGCTAGCTCATCCATCCTTTCCCTAATCTCAGCAAGTTCTTTATCCCTTGCAGTATTCTCCAGCTGCTGATTGATCTTCTTGCCATCGCGTGCATGGCTTTCAATAGTCATTCTTCCCGCTATCTATCTTTTCTCCTAACAGATCTGCTACTGTCACTTTGCAACCCTGAGTGCATCTAGCGTCCCCTACACAATGTTTTCCTTTGTTCTCTCTCTACCTTAAATATACAAATAGAGTCAAGCTCTGATACCACAACTGAAGCAGACCCCCAAACCCTCAGGTCGAGGTACACGTAGGATCGTTCAAACAACCTCCTCGAGCTGGATCGACTGCTTTGATTCCCTATTGGAATCTTCAATCTTTGATCCACAGGTCCTTCGTGAAACTCCACCTACACAAGTATGCAATCAGTGCAAGCTTCCACCTACACACAACCTCAGCATGATCGCGACCTTTTCTCGAAATGGAAATTTTGGGTTTCGGGACTTCCTGAGTACTGATGTCGAGAACCTCTTCCTTCTTGATCCTCTGATCTATGAAATGCCAAAATGCCTATGCCCCAACTTCCTCCTTCTTTCACATTTTTGGGTTCTCCGAAGCCGAAGTGCTCAGATCTCTTGTCCAAAGAATCCCGAAAATCTGAATATCCAGTATGCCGAAATACTCCTGTCAATACTCCTTCTCCACTTTTCAAGAATTCACGTTTCAGAATCCCATGAATCTCAGCGCATCAAATATTTGTTGTCCTCTTGTACTCTCTGTAGCCAAGATACCAAAGTACTGAAAAATTATTTTCTAAACTTCTCTCCCGATGTCTAGATCACTCCATGTGTCCTCCCA
>JASDQU010366559.1:0-11552 GCA_032191745.1 Picea mariana
TCATACCTGTTAAAGAACTTGTTTAGGCTTGAAACGTTTTGGACATTTGTCACCTTGTTTGATAGACCTTGAGTTGCTGATCACTTTCTTAAGTTTAGATTGCAAAACGTCCTGCTCTTTGTCTTTCAAACTAACTTGATTCTAGGGCTGACGTCACCTTTGCAGCAACAATATTATTTGTGACGTCAAGCCTCTTCTTGACCCTTATCTAAGTGCAAAACTTTGTAATTTGGTTGGCATTGAAGTATAGTTTACTTTCTTTGGTTTACTGAGCAAAACGTTCACCTTTTGCCTTCCAAAAACTAGCATAGATTAGGGCTGACGTCACCCCAATCTGCAATTGTGACGCAGCAACAATATTTATATGTGAGCAGATTTATAACAAATTGCATTGTGATATATTACAAGGATTTAATCTTATACATTGAATGCTAAATCTCTTTTGTACTTATTGAAGAAGTGATATAAGTCATTATTTAGTAATCATTGACTTCGTCAATAATTACATCTAATCATTGCTCATATATATATATATATATATATTAAAGATAGTCATTAATACTTTGAAGTACTAACCACTGCAACACATCTTCTAGCTTTGTTTGTCTTGTCTCGCAAACAGGTGCCTTTCAGTGGAAAATCTTCTCCTTGACTATCATTATTGGCAGTAATCTGTGAAGGGAAGCCTATCCTTAACCCTTGAAGCTATCAACCTTGACCCTTCTCCTTCAAAAGCCCAGATTACTAGGGACGTCTCCTTTGGATTAGCCATCCTAAATAGAAAGAGCTCCCCATCGAGGTGACAATGGGTGGGAAAGCTCCTGTTACGCCAATTTGAAGCCTTGACTCAAGCTAACCTAAACCCTTCCTACAAACTGTGCGATAACAAGTACTAAATTTCTTAACAAAAGTATTCATAAATTCAAAAGTACTTTTATTTCTACTTATGTTAATTGCATATTTTTTAGATATCTTTTCAACTTAATTTGAGCATAGTTACATAGATAATAGTCCAAGAGTGAGTTGTAAATATATATCTTCTCCATAAAATGACTAACTCATATTTTTTGATTATATCTCTTAGAATACGTATTTTAGACCTCACAATTCTTCTAATGTTTAGTGTCTCTTCCTTTGAGGTTTGACCTAGGTTTATGAGGAAATAATCTTAGGGTTTAAACCTTCACCTTTTATCTTATAATTAACCTCATTTGAATGCATTGCATCAACTCCATTTGCCCTAAGAAGGAAAATGACACTAGTTTCTTGTCTACAAGTAGGTTTATGAGGAAATAATCTTAGGGTTTAAACCTTCACCTTTTATCTTATAATTAACCTCATTTGAATGCATTGCATCAACTCCATTTGCCCTAAGAAGGAAAATGACACTAGTTTCTTGTCTACAAGTGTTTGCAAACTCAACAAACTCTCTCCCTCAACTAACCTATTGGCTGAATCCTCAACTACCTTCTTGTGCCTAATCTAACCCAACGGTTTGCAATTTAACTCAATAATGTGTTGTTGTTATAAAAGGTAACTGCAGCCATTAGGGCTTGGCTAAATTGTTGCTAACTTACTTAATATTGTGGTCAAAGTTGTTTGGAAACATTGTCTAGTTATTGGATCTTGTTCTACTCAACAAGGGCTACATTTCAAGATTTAATTTGCTGATTTTGAGGGCTAATTTCCTGTTAGTTGTTACAAAACATTTACTGCTTGTACAACTCTGTTATTCATTGCTAATTTTATTGCAACAGCCCTCATTTGCTTATATCTAGTGTATGGGACCATTGCTTACATGTATAGACTTGATAATTGCTAAGATATCTCTCACATCTTCAATCAATCAATTGTTGTCTCGTTTTCAACCTTTCCCTTGAAACTAGCATATCATCGCAAGTGACCAAGAGACGGGGCCATAGACTTGTCTTCAACTTGCTATAGAGTCCCTTGAGGTCACAAGGGAAGTCTCCCTTGTGTTTAATAAAGTGACAGTGGTAGGCATTCCTAGTGTTTTGCACTTGATTGTCACTTGTGAGAGGCTTTGCACAAGTATAACACAACTTACAAAATTTGAAGACAGGGCTAGGCAAAAGGAGATGGTTGTAGCATATTTTTTAAACTCTAAAGTCTAGAGGCCATTTAGAGCCTCATCGATTATGTGTTTACTATTTTGTTGTTGATATGTATTGCACTCGATGTCATTTTGATATATTCACCCTTACATGGTATATTAATATAGATGAGAAAACTTTGCATATTTTCTCTCTAATGGTTTGGAATCATGATTTAGAATCTTTAAAATAAATTGTTTTTTGTTAAAATTTAATTATTTTATGTATTTTTTTATTAACTTTGCATATTTTGTCTCTAATGGTTTGGAATCATGATTTAGAATCTTTAAAATAATTTGTTTTTGTTAAAAAATAATTATATTATGTATTTTTTATAAACCAAGTCATTGAAATCAGAGTGGTCTGAGTCGAAGTCCAAGTTGATAGGTGACCGAGTTGAAGTTTGAGTCCAAGTTTTAAAACTTTGGTTTGACAACAAATTCCACTAGTCGAATAGGTGAACAATAGTATTGTACCTGTGTGTTTTATGAATATATACATTGCAGGCCAATAAGAGAATTGCTGGAACAGCCAAGTCCGACCCTTTCCAGTTTGCTTACAATTTGTACCGGTCTAATAGGTGAACAATAGAACTGTAGGTGTGCATTCTGCAGCACTTACCCAATTCCAATACCTTCACCAAAGAAGTTTCAAAGAATAATGTACAGAACTGGTAGGTAATTTGCCAAAGGAAAGGGTTGGCTTGATTGTCTCTGGAGAAGACTGGATCCATACACAGTTCGAAGTAAAATTGTGACACTTTTCCAGGCTTAGATGAAAGAAAAGGAACCAAGTTAAAAGGTTATTTAAAGAATCCTTAGTTAACCAGGGTAAAATATTAACCCTTGTTTATCAAGGCGTAGATGTAAGAATTTTAAGAAATTCAATGAAGAGACTGTTGAACTGCTTTGTAAAAGAGATCTCGTAGTCAAATTAACAAGAAAACGACCTTTTAGCATTGTCACAATAGTGTTGCCATTACAATCTTTGGTCCAAGCAATAAACAGAAAAACCCAGTCTCAATTTAGTAGAAGCATGCTGGGCAAATAATCTCACATTAATATACATCATTCAACATTCTGACCCACTAAATCACTTGTACATCCTTTTGAGGTCCTTCAATAATGGACTTAAACTGATTGCACAAATAAATATTTTTCAAGAAATATGCAAGACTTGTTTATTTGATTCCGAAAAAAATTGTTTTACAGTCCCCACATCCTGTATATCTAAATAAACACATGCCAGTACAAACCATTTGGTTAGACAATTACCAGCCAAATTAAATTAGTTTGACAAAACAGCCGCTCACAATAAACCTATGCAAACAGGATTTTACACAAGTTCAGGCCCCTTTTCTTTTGGAATACTTATCAAACCCATGATTCACATGTACATGTTCACTGATTGGCACATAATGGATCATAAGATAGAGATCTTGCAACATCAAAGAAATGACGAACTGCTTCCTCTGGAGTTCCAACAAGAACACCATGTCCTAAGTTTAGAATATGGCCCTGTCTCCCTGCACCTCTGACCACTCTGCAAGGTGGATACATTTAAATCAATAGTCTACAATGGAGGATATCACCTGATTGAAAGAAAAAAATTATCAAAAAGAAGATCCAAAAACACAAGTGATCTTACCTTTGAATTTCCTCAGTTATTGCTGATAATGAGGAAAAAAGTAAAGCTGGATCCACATTTCCTTGCACCCCAACTGAATGACCCAACCGTTGTCGACCATCTTTCATATCAACAGTCCAGTCAAGTCCAATAACATCAACTCCTGTTTCTCTCATGCGCTCCAGAAACCCACCATTTCCGTTGATGTACAGGACCAAAGGTACACCAGGGCACTTGGTCTTGACTGTGCTCACAATCTGTCCACAATCGTTTTCAAAGTTATATTCCTGGGTTTGCGATCTCATACAAAAGTACTAACACAGCATTCATCAGAGGCAAAAAATAAATTCCAGCCAACTTTTGACCAAACAACATCCCCTCTGAATTGCAATCAAACAAAGGTGGGGTGATACTTGATCCTTTGAAGAAGGATTATGGGCTTTGGAATGACTGGATGAATTCCACAGATTGGCTAAGTGGAGACAAAGCATTCAAAAACAATATATGAAGAACACATACGATTGGCTGATCAAACCTCACCAACTACAAAACGGGGACACCATAATTCTCTTAGACAATAAGACCAAAGACAAGCCCAACAAGCTCAAATCCAAATGGCTCAGACCTTAGATCTTAACTAAAGAACATACCAATGGGTCAATAGAACTCTCCAAGCCTACAAGCGAACACATTTTTGGCTGAGTCAATTAGTGAGTTCAGCTCTTCCACATTTGAACCTATTACAAGCCTTATGGATGTAGCATATAAATATTCACAAGGAATCAGGTAATCATATTGATAACAGTAAACATTGAAAAACAAATAATTGAATACAAGTTGATGGCTCACAAATATCGGCATGCCCTTATGTTTATTTTGGTAGAATAATTGAGATGTGCTCGTTTTCACCATAGACAATATAGCAATATTGTCACCCAACCATATGCACAAAGGCCACCCCTGAGCACCTTTAACCTTGACAGACAAAAGAATTCCGGAAGTAGACGTTAGAACCAATAGCCAACCAAGGTAGCATATCTCTCTCCAAAGCTAGCGTACCAAGCAGAAAGTCCAAACCATAACCAAAGACCAAGTCACTACTGCAACAGTTGCACCTCTCCTCCAGTCATGTGTACCACTTGTCCTTATGCAATCGTGAGAGTGAGTGAGTACAAATGAGCTCTAGCGCCCTCTATTTATACTGCTCCAACTCACCTAACTAGGCCGACGTCTCTTCCTGGAGGCTAATAACTCAATATTAATTATTCTCTTGGGCCGACTTGTCTTCTAGGGTTATTATCCAACGTTCTGGGGTTTCTCTTGCTTCCCGGAATATTCTAGTCTCGTCAAAAGTTACACATAGAGGTTAATATCTCCTGCAGCTACTGTAATATCAACACTCCTTCCTAGCTATGGAGGTATTAAAGGCAATGGTCTTGAGCACAAACAGACCATTCAACCGCTAGCATCATCATAGCCACACATGCTATCTCATGATCAAATCACGAGCATCATCATCACTATCCAACTGTTGAATTATTGTAACTTTGAAGAATATTCTAATTATATTTGAGTTATTATCTTATAGATCAAATTCCCTTTTGCGGATTGATCATGTTGGGTCTTGTATAAGATCAAATCCCCTTTTGTGGATTGGTCAAACCATATTTGTATGGTGGTATTTCTAAAGTCGGCCCCTAGTGTTTATAAAGTGGTTTTAACCACTTCTAGAAGAAATCGACCCTACTAAGTGAAGAGACATAACCTTAGCGCCTCCCCAACTAGTATTTATATGTGAGGATGGTGCCTCACTTAAATACACTCACTCTCACTCATCCAGTGCGCATATCTTGAAGGCAGTTGCAGTTGCATGAGGAAGGAGAAGAGAGGCGCATGCTCAATCTTAGTTTATTCTTGGTGTTTTGCTCTTAGTCTTGGCATTGTATTGGCAATCTATTATTGAGGAAGTTTTTGTTGGGTTTTCTCCCCCATGAGGGTTTCCCGGGATAAAATGTTGCGTACCGTGTGATTGTGTTTCTTTCAGTGATCCTCTTTATGTTCTTGTTTTGGAAATGCATTGAATGCTCATGTAATTTGGAAATAACCTAACAACAACAATAAAAACTTAACATGGTTTCAGAGCTTGACTGAATAGAGCATCTTTCACTGGGTATCTAAAAACATCATTGTTGTCGTACAAGAAAATTAGGGCTTTTTATTGAAGAGGAATTTTTAACCAAAAACTATCTTGGGAAGTGTGCCATGCCATAGCGCATCTTTTGGCAGCTTGAGCGAAGTTTTTTAGTGGCCAGATTCTCCAAAAAGTCAAACCCTAGTTTTGACCAGTACTAGAACTTAGAAGTACTAGTCCAGAATTGCACAGGTCAAGTTTCAAGAGGTAAAACTTGGAATTTTCTGAAACAGTCAACTCCAGCAAACTCACCTCAGCCCAGCGCATCTCTTGGTAAGCTCAGTTTCAATTTTTGAGCATTTTCATTTTCTGGTCATTTTCTTAGCTTCAGGTCAAGATGTCTGCAAGCACCAAGCTTGTTGACAAGTTAGAAGGTGTGGAAAACTTTTGTGCCTGGAAATACAGAATTAGACTCATTCTTGAAGATAATGACCTTATAAAATTCATAAAAGAAAATGTACTGGAACCCGAAGATGCAGCAAAAGAGAAGTACAAGAAGGATATGATTAAGGCCAAAAGAATAATTGCATATTCCATTAAAGACAACTTGATCCCTCAAGTGTCTTCTAAGAATACTCCAAAAGATATGTTTGATGCCCTAACCAGAATGTATGAAGGAAAGAACATCAACTGGAAGATGAACTTGAGAACTGAACTCAAGAATACAAAGATGCAGAAAGGAGAAACAGTTCAAGACTATTTCTCTAGGGTTTCTCAATTAAAGGAACAGTTAAAGGCAATTGGAGACAACTTAGATGAATATGAACTCATAATGACAACTCTTAATGGTCTCACAAGACCTTGGGATGCCTTCATCCAAACTATTTGTGCAAGAAAAGAGAAACTCCAATTTGGCAGTTTATGGGAAGACTGTGTTCAAGAAGAAGCAAGAGTGGCTAACCAAGAAGCCGTCCTATTAAGAGATGAAGATCAAGCCCTAGTTGCTCATGCTAAAGGAGGAAAGAAAAAGTCTCATTTTCAAAAGGAGACCCTTTCATAAAAAATCTCACCCTCCAAAGAGATTCCAGAAATATCATAAAGGTCAAAGAAAGGGAAAAGATTTCTCCTCTTATCAATGTTATCATTGGGACACATTGCTAAGAACTATCCTACCAGAAGGGAAGAATACAAGAAGAGAAATAACAAAAGACATAATGCCCATGTAGCTGAAGATGATGAGCCACCCAAGAAGTTGACTAAAGAAGAGATTGAAGATTATGTTTTGTTTTCCGCCCTCTCAGGATCTGTGACACCTGGAGAGGATACTTGGCTCATAGATAGCGGTGCCTCTAAGCACATGATAGGTCAGAAAGACATTCTCTCTAGCCTTACATAAAGGACTTCCCCCAGAAAGTTTCACTTGGAGATGATTATCAGTACCCTATCAAAGGAATGGGACAATCCACCTACAAACTTGATTAAGGAACTCCGATGAGAATGAAGGATGTACTCTATGTACCAGGATTGACAAAGAACTTACTTTCTAATTCAGCTCTAGATAAGGAAGGTTTCAAGGTTGCATTCATAGATGGTGATGTTCTTATGTGGCCTAAAGGAAAAGCTATAGAAGATGCAGTTGTTATTGGAACAGAAGAAGGTGGGTTGTACAAGTTAAAAGGTCACTCAGATGTAGCCTTAACTCACTCTACTGAAAGTCCTTGTGAACTTTGGCATAGAAGACTAGCTTACATCAACTACGAATCCTTACCATATGTAAGCAAGGTAGTTACAGGTTTACCAGAATTAAAGGTTGATCATGCAGGTGTATGCAAGGGATGTGCACAAGGGAAGAACATAAAGAATCATTTTCCAAAGAGAGACAGTAAAGCAAAAGGAATTTTGGAGCTTGTCCACTCAGATGTATGCAGTCCAATGCCATCAACCTCTCTAAGTGGGTATGTATACTATGTATCCTTTATTGTTGATTACTCTCGTAAGACTTGGGTTTATTTCTTGATATCAAAAGATGAAGTAGTTGGAAAGTTCAAGGAATTCAAAGCATTGGTAGAAAACCTCTCCAAAAGGAAAATCAAGATACTCAGGTCAGACAATGGAGGAGAGTACACTTCAAATGAATTTGGAAGCTTTTGCAGAGATGTCAGGATTAAGAGGGAGCTCACCACTCCCTATAATCCTCAACAAAATGGTGTAGCAGAAAGAAAGTATAGAACGATTATGGAAGCAGTAAATACTATGATTCACGATCAAGATTTTCCAATGCACTTATGGGATGAAGCAATAAGAACATCAATATATGTCCAAAACAAATTATCCCATAGTGCACTTGGATTCAAAACTCCCGAAGAAATGTTCACCTGAAAGAAGCCAGAAGTAAGCCATCCCAAAATATTTGGTTGTCCAGTATTTGTACACATTCCAAAAGAAAAGAGAACTAAGTTGGATCCTTTAGGAAAGAAGGCAATATTTGTTGGATACTGTGAGGTCTCTAAGGCCTTCAGAATTTACATACCAGGTTACCATCATATTGAGATCAGCGGAGATGTAACCTTTGATGAAGATGCAACACTCAAAAGATCAAGGAAATGCCAGCTTGAAGAAGTATATGAACAAGAATTTGTAGCTCTCAGAGTTACAGAACCTGTGAAGGAAGTTACAGTTACACATGATGATGAGATTCCAGAAGATTGTGATATGATAGAATCTCACGAACCTCCCTGTATCACGATCTCTCCCACGAGAAAGTCAGCTTGGGAAAGAGAACTTATTCAAGATGCAGAGAAGTATGGTGCCCCAGAAGGAACCATGAGACAAAGCAAGAAACCTAAGCCATTCTCCAGCTATATGGCCTTGATGTGTGATCTCATAGAAAAGGAACCTACTTGCTTTGAAGAAGTCGCTCAGAAGAAAGAATGGATGGACGCCATGACAGAAGAATACCAATCCATTATAAAGAATGATGTATGGGAAGTAGTTCCCAGACCAAAGACCAAAGATGTGGTATCTTCCAAGTGGATATACAAAATAAAACATGCAGCGGACATAAGTATTGAAAAACATAAGGCAAGATTTGTGGCTCGTGGTTTTTCTCAAAAGGAAGGTATTGACTATGAAGAAACATTTGCTCCTATAGCCAGATACACTTCAATCAGAACCATCATAGCTCTTACTGCTAAAATGAAGTGGAAGTTACACCAGATGGATGTGAAAACAACTTTCTTAAATGGTGTTATTGAAGAAGAAGTGTATATAGAACAACCACAAGGGTTTGAAGTTGAAGATAGAAAGACTCATGTCTGCAGGTTGAAGAAAACTCTGTACGGGTTGAAACAAGCTCCTAGAGCTTGGTATGGCAGAATTGATAGCTTCCTGAAAAGCTTGGGCTTTACCAAAAGTAAACTTGATCCTAACCTTTACTTCAAGGTTATGAATGATGAGACAGTTATATTGCTACTATATGTGGATGATTTATTCTTAACATGAGAAGAAAAGCTCATCACAGATTGCAAGAAGAAGCTCATCAGTTGTGAATGATGATGATATTGATGATGAGAAAAACTTTCGATGATTTATAGATGTGCCAGTCAGTGTTCCAGATGTCGATGATGATGTTACCCTCTCCTTCTCTTGATGATGTTGTGTTGGGTCATGTCAGTAGAATACCCTTCTCGTTAAGGGGGAGTGTTGAATTATTGTAACTTCGAAGAATATTCTAATTATATTTGAGTTATTATCTTATAGATCAAATCCCCTTTTGCGGATTGATCATGTCGGGTCTTGTATAAGATCAAATCCCCTTTTGTGGATTGGTTAAACCATATTTGTATGGTGGTATTTGTAAAGTCAACCCCTAGTGTTTATAAAGTGGTTTTAACCACTTCTAGAAGAAGTTGCCCTACTAAGTGAAGAGACATAACCCTAGTGCCTCCTCAACTAGTATTTATATGTGAGGATGGTGCCTCACTTAAATACACTCACTCTCACTCATCCAGTGCGCATATCTTGAAGGCACTTGCAGTTGCAGGAGGAAGGAGAAGAGAGGCGCATGCTCAGTCTTAGTTTAGTCTTGGGGTTTTGGTCTTAGTCTTGGCATTGTATTGGCAACTATTATTGAGGAAGTGTTTGTTGGGTTTTCTCCCCCGTGAGGGTTTCCCAAGATAAAATGTTGTGTACCTTGTGATTGTGTTTCTTTCAATGATCCTCTTTATGTTGTTGTTTTGGAAATGGATTGAATGCTCATGTAATTCGGAAATAACCTAATAACAACAGTAAAAATTTAACACCAACTAGATAGTCTCCATGGCAATCAAAACAATGCGATCCAATAGAACACAACTGTGTCTATTCATAGTAGTATACAACTACTATCCAGTGGTACATGTTATCCCCCACTTTCAGGGATAACTAGGAGATCATGTCTCGAGGCCCACAGGTCCTAGACATGGAGTACCGAGAGAAGGATTGACTTTAGCATGGCCCTGGAGGGCCCACCTTTTCTTTCTTCCAGCATCTTTATCTTGTTAGCAGCAGTAGCATCCATCACCATCGGCTTGGTCCTGTGTCAGAGAAGGTTCTTGCTCCATGAGGTAATTAGTCCGGGTATCATGGTATATGTCACTTTGATCACCAAAACCATTGAATGTATGCATCTGATTCCTTTTATTTCTAACAACTACTTGGATCTTACACTTGCCCACTTGACCATGTTTGGGGCGATTGACAGGGTGCCCTAGCAAGCATGTATCTGTAGGTTTTGGTTTGCCACTGGGGGGATTTCTGAAAAGCCATCGTCCGCTCCCATCATAGCACCATTGTTTCATCTTGTTTCCCGCTCACTTGTCCCATTCCACTTGTCCAGGCACTGGGTTGACCTATTTTCAGGACTGCACCTTATCTCGTGGGAAGAAGGGGCTAAAGGCCAAGAAGGTAAAAGCAAGCTGGTAAAAGATAAAATCCTAAAAATGAAACCTCGAGATGCTTCGCCCATGGATCCACGAGAAAGCAATAAAAGGCTTCTCAGCAAGAAACAAGAGGGAACCAGAAAAATAATAAAACAAGACCTAACCAGAGGATAGGGGGTGTTAATATTATGGTAGCTGCGGGGGGTATTTACCTCCATGTGTAAACCTGACAAGAATAGAATACTCCGGGAAGCAAGAAGAAACCCTAATGAGTTGGCTAATAACCCTAGAAGATAAGTCGGCTCAAGCTTTTCAACCTTTCCTACAAACCGTGCGATAACATTTTGGCGCCGTTGCCGGGGAACACTGAGTCTATCTTCCTCAACGACACATCTTTGGTAAGCTTTGTCTCAGCATACTTCCTTATAAGCTTACCTGGCGACTCCACTAGCCTTTCCCCCTGTTTCTTTGGTAGTTTCAAGAAAACTATCTGGCGACTCCACTAATGACGAAGTCAACAATGACTTCACAATGGGACCCGGGAAGCTATAGACCTTTAGATATGAGTAAAATCCCTGGATATCCCAGGGAGATGCCTCCTCATTATGAGGAGTCCCTCCCCTGTTTTGCTGGCATCAAGAGAGAATGTCCTGAATTTCACATGATGAGATTTTGGAATTTTTTTCGGCGTTTCCCTGTCGACGACGAGGCTGAAGATTTGGTGATTAAACTCTTCTCTGCCTCCCTGCATGGAGAGGCTAG
>JASDQU010366561.1:0-11566 GCA_032191745.1 Picea mariana
ATAATGACTCATGTAGTGATATGTCTGGTGTATTGGAACAAGTAATCATCATAGTCTTCTCCCTCCATCTAGGAGAACCTATGGTTCTAGATATCGCAATGCTTTCATTCATAAGTCTTCCATGCATTGTTCTTCATCACGACTTTCAGTTCTTCTGCTTGATTGCTTTTAGTGAGTTCATATCAGGCTAGTAATCTTGTGATTCTTGATACAATGACTGGTTGTTTTGGTTCCTCTTTCTTTCTTGGAATCCTCGTGTTCTTCTTTATGTTTTTCTTTAGCTCATGGAGTTTCTTATATATTCCATGCCCTAGAGATTCCACTTCTTCCTTTCATCATAGGATCACAGATCTAGATGGACAAACAGGAATATTTTAAGGCTTCTCTTCGAAGAAGTCTTCTTCTGCGGTTGAACTGAACACGTATTGTCTTTCATGGTTACTACCATGGATATATATATATATATACTTCATCATCTTTAATGGATCATAGGATTAGCTCCCTCCTAACCCTTGCTTCATGTAAGAGTGCATATAATTGGCTCCCTCCGTCTAACAGATTCCACGCTTCTATATGCGTACTTATTGTCTTCTATAATATATAATTGGCTCTCTTGTCTAACAGAGTCCACGCTTCTATCTGCATACTTATTGTCTTCTGTAATATATAATTGTCTCTCTTGTCTAACAGAGTCCACGCTTCCGTCTTGTTGTCTTCTACAAAATATCATGAGTCTTTTTCCAATTTCCTCTCGATTTGTTGACTTATTTTCTGCCTTTGCTTCTTCTAAGTTTCTTCATGATTGATTCGGCTTATCTTGCAATAGCTTCTTCATGATTTGTATTTCATCCTTTCATGTGTATTATCTAATGATATCTATTTTCATCTTGTTTGTTCTTCCAGAGATATAGTTCTTCTTGGAACATATTATTTTCCAAGAGATAGATATACAAGATATGTACAGAGACGATGCAAACAAGATATGTACAAGAAATAAGAAGAGTGTTGTTACCTTTTAGAAGAAGAAGTCTCTTTCATCCTACTTAGCCTTCTTTTTAGGTTCCTTTTCTTCAGCAATCGATGCTTCGTGTTTCTCCTTCATTTTCTTTAGCTCAGGACAATGATTCTTGTAGTGACCATACTTTCGAAAGTTGAAGCATTGTACTTTTGAAATGTCTTTCTCTTGATTTGGCTTCCTCCTCAAACAAAATTTCCTTTTGTTCCTGAAGTTCTTGAATCTTGTTGTGAAAGCTTGATCGTCGTACTTCTTTTGGGGTTTCTCTTTTGTATTGATCCTTGATTCTTCTTGAGCACAGCAAGTCCAAAGTTCTTCAAATGTCTGATACTCCTTCCTTGTGTTCATGCTTGCGGAAAATGCATCCCATGTCTTGGGAAGACCATTAAGTACTATGTTCACCAATTCCTTCTATGAAGTGATCTCTTCAATAGCTTGTAGTTGATCTCTTAACTGGGAGATCCTTACAAAGTATGATGTTATGTTGTCATCATCATTCATCTTTATGTCACGGAGCTCATTCTTCAGACTCATAACTTGTCCGATGTTTCTGACTGAGAAGAGATTTGTTAGGGCATCGTACATATTCTTTGATGAGTCAATACAGGAGATGTAGGGTATCAAGTGGTCTTTTATAGAATCCATTATGATACTCATGGCATTAATGTCAATCATCTTTGAACTTCTCCATAGTTGCAACGTTCTACGGTTCCTTCTCTTTTCCTTCTTCAAACTCTGGCTTCACAATCTTTCCTTTCACGATATCCAGCACTTTATTCTTGGCAAGGATGAGGTCAATTCTTGTTTTCCATGCTCTGAAGTTAGAGGCTCCATCTAACTTCTTCTCAGACTTCATAGAGTTAGTCATGGCTTGCTTGACTCGGTCAAACCCTAGATTTGACCAGAAATTCAAACTTCATGTCTTGGCTTGCTGAGAGTATCAGAAGATGTGCTAGGCTAGGGCACACTGATCTGTATGGAGATTGGTTCAATCTCTTCACTTAAGGTGCCTCAACGAGAGGATTAGGGTTTTTGCAACTACTCCTGCTAGTAACCCTAGCGGCAGTGTCTTGGAAGTTGCTTCTGCTAGTAACCCTAGCGACAGTTCCTCAGCAAGCTCAATATCCTAGCGTCTATGTTTCCTTCCAGAATTTTAGACTGAATGAAGGAGGTGTGGGCCCATAACCTGTTAGAATATAGAACATTGTGTTCTCATTTTACCATTGACGATACCCTCTTCACCCAACCATAGGTCGAAGCCACACTCCGAGCACCTTAACCTTGACTGAGAATTACTCCAGAAGCAAACCCTAGGCTAGATAGCCAAACAAGGTGTAGTGCATCTTCCTCCAAGGATAGTGCACCAGCAATAGTTGATTAGATAGTCCAAACCCTAGCCAAGAGATAGTCCAAGCCAATACTGAAACTGGTTGTTGTAGCAGCTGCACCTGCAGCTCTCCTCCATACGTGCGCACCAAACTGGGAACTATAGTGTGCACCAGTTGCTCTCTGCAATTCTAAGATGTGTCAAATGAGAACTGGCACCCTGTATTTATAGTGGTTCTGCCAGATTTTTTGGGGTCGACTTCTCCTTCTGGATATGTGTCTGTTTAATATATTATTATTATTTCTGGTCGACTTCTTCTCTTGGAGGCTAATAACCTAATATAAATTATCTTCTTGAGTCGATAAGACTTTTAGGGTTATTAGCCAACTCATTAGGGTTTTCTCTTGCTTTTTGGAGTCTTCTATTCACGTTAGGTTCACACGTGGAGGTAAATACCTCCCGTAGCTACCATAATATTAACAATATCATTATTACAAGTAGTGATGCAAGTGCAATAACACAGATCAAATTCAATAAGAGCAAATCTTTGGACATGACAAATCTAGGCCTCCTACATTACTGTCTGGGTGTAGAAGTTTGGAAAATAGGGAGTAGTATTTTTTTCTCACAAACAAAATATGTCTGGAGTTTGTTGGACAAATTCAAAATGATAGATTGCAAAATCTCGTCTACACCTGTGGAGAAAGGGTTGAAACTTTCATCCAAAACTAACTTTAAGGCAGTTAATGAGTTCGTATACAGACAACTAGTGGATAGTTTGATATATCTTACAACCACTAGACTTGATTTGAGTTTGATGTGAGATTCATTTCCATATTCATGGAAACACCAAAGGTAGAGCACTAGACAACAATGAAGCAAGTGTTGATATATGTGAAAGGGACACTTGACTTTATAATGTTGTACAACAAAAACAAATACCCTAGGTTGTGTGGGTATACAAATTCAGATTGGGCAGGTTCTATTGATGACAGAAAATCCACTTCTTGATATGGTTTCAGTCTTGGCACTGGTGCAGTCACATGGACCAGCAAGAAGAAGCATGTAGTATCCATTTCATCGACAGAATTAGAATATTGAGGAGCAATGAAAGGAGCATGCGAGGTAGTTTGGCTCAGGAGGATTCTTTTAGATATGCAAAGGTAGCAAACAGAGCCAACACCCATGTTATGTGACAACGAAGGGGTGATGAAACTTACCAAGAATCAAGCCTTCCACGAGCATACCAAACATGTTGAGGTACATTTTCACTTCATCAAGAATTTTGTAGAAGATGGTTCTATTGAGCTGCAATATTGTCCTATAGAGGATCAAACTGCAGACATTCTCAACAAGGCTTTGGGTCCTAAAAAATATGTAAAATTCCAAGATAAGCTTGGTGTACTTAGTAGATTGACCATTAAAGGAGGGTGTTGAAATAAATGTTAGTTTATAATGGTCAACTAGATATTAGACTTAGGGATTAATAAAGTCAATTAGACTTTAGGTTAGTTTGTGCTTTTATGTCTTATTTCACTTTATTGGTTTATCCCACATCCATAAAGTGGATTGTCTCAACTTGATAGTATCCCTATATAAGAAATCTTTCACTTTCTCATTTAATATACAATACAGAGAACTCTTTCGAGTTATCTTGGCTTTCTTTATGTGCTTGATTTCTGTAATGGTTAGTTTGGAGATTATTTTCGTTTTTCTTCTTTCTGCTATAATGTTTAGGTTTGTTTTTCTTAATTTTAGGTGTTATTCCTTATTTTTTAATTTAATTCCGTTAAGGTGTTTTTTTTAGTTTTTTCCTAAATCTAGTGTTTTAAACAATCCTTTTTTGAATCATTTTTTTAAATTGTGTTATGCAATTTTTTTAATGTGTTATTCTCTCTCTCTCTCAACATGTTCACAAGGTTTTCTAACTTTTTTTAAACTTGTTTTTTTATTATTATTATTTATTTATTTTAATTGTGTTATGAATTTTTTTAAC
Organism: Picea mariana; assembly: GCA_032191745.1. Lineage (NCBI taxonomy): Eukaryota > Viridiplantae > Streptophyta > Pinopsida > Pinales > Pinaceae > Picea > Picea mariana. The sequence continues at coordinate 4,339 of JASDQU010366561.1, forward strand.
TGTTATTTTATCTTCTTCTTTTTATTTGTTTACGTGTTTTTTTTTTCATTTTTTAATGTAAATTAAAAATAATAATAAAATTGATTAAGAGAGTGTTTCAAGTTTTTTATTTAGGAGCCGATTTTAACATTTTTATTTGCGATTCCCAAATAGGGTGACATGAAAGAGAACATGCGAGGGGACTAAACTTCAAGGTTTGCACACACATGTCTTCACCTCATCCCTCATCATCACACCTGAAAACCACTCCTCGTGATCAAGTGGGCATGTCTTCAATGTTAGAAGGTGATACTTATCCAACAAAGTACTTCCCTAATGTGGCGTTCATTTCTCATGTACTTCTCTAGTTTCTTTGTCAGTTATGCCAATGAAAGCTCACGGAATGGGAATTTTACAACCTCAACCTGTCTCTATTTTCTCTCATGGTTTTAGCTGCCCCCCCCCTCCCGAGTGGCCTAATCCTTCACCACCTACAACTCTATCTATCGTCACATTTTGGCTTGTTTCTTGTGTTCGATAGCTCCCTCTGGTCACCCCATTGGTCTCTAGTTCTCCCCTTTCGCTATCTTTGTACTTTGGTTTGTCCTAATGATGAGTGGTGGCTCCAGTCGTAGATCACGAGGTAGGAAGGGAATACTTGATTCCTCTATGGCACATATAGAAGCATAAGAATCAGTAGAAATCTACCAAGCACTTACACCCCCTAAAATTCAATATGAGATTGATTTGGGCGAAGTTGATACTCAGGTTCATAGGAATTCCATTGCGGGTGAAGAAGTGAACTCGGACATATGTGCATGGGTTCCAGACACAGGTTCTTCACGCACCAGAGAAGATAAGTATTAAAAAAAGTAGATTTGTATTAATAAATGAAATCTCTCATGGGAAAGGTGTTGGTCGAGCGAAATGAGGCCTATTAGGAGATTCTTCTTCAACTTGATGATGTCCAACTTCAAATCAAACTAGTAGACCATAAAATCAATCTTCTCGTCAAGAAGCCAACTGGCATGGACTTCACCAAGCTCAAATTTACTCAACCCCAGATTCATGATGCTAAAGATAATGCTCTACATGTTTAATTTTTCGAATGTTAGAACTATTAAGTTTTTGTTTTTCTAGTTTCAGAGATAGCTTGGCTCTACAATTCCTCATCCTAGTTATCAACATGTTATCAAACTTTTCTCATACTTTATTATTTTTCCTTTAATCTTTGGTATGTTATGATATGTAGTTTAAAGTCTTGTCTTCTCTTCAAGACAATCTAGATAGACTAGTTATTATTTTGTTGTTGGTCTGGTTTCCCTAGTGGCAGACTAGCAGCTTAGACAATGTACAGTTTCTTTTTCAAGTTAACATGAAGTATTCTGGATAGCTTAAAAAAGAAAAAAAATATTTACGATGGTACTAGTTGTCAAGGCCACGGTTTCAATTAAGTCATAATTTTAACTCCAACAAAAAATTTGGTGCTACCAGAAGCATTTCTTTTCAATTTGAGGGTCATTTTTTCATAGTGGTATCGATTGTCAAGGCCACGATTTAAAACAAGTCACAATTTCAACCACCAAAAAGAACAGGTGCTACTAGTAATGTCACTTTTTTAAATGAGTGTTGATTGGTGTTTTTGACTTAAAAATATGGGATTTTTTGGTCAATGTTCTCGTTTTAAGGTCACAATTCTCGTTAAGTCTCTAACTGTGTTTTGAAAAATCTTGTAGTACTTTTACACATTCTTAGCCAAGGACGAACCGACACACTGTCCCTTTTCATTAGCAATCATGTCTTTATTAAAATTAGTATAGTTAATGATTCACTCGATGACCTCAGAACAGGGCATGACTGGTGCTCTCGATGCTACTAAGTGCAGGCAAGATTTCCTAATATTAATAAACATGTTATCATCCACATACCTAATGGTTGGGTCACTACGAGGGACAACATTAGGATGATATTTTTTCTTGAATTTCTGGTTTACATCATTCCAACCGCGGAAAGGAATATGAGCTCCAATACTTGCTTTGGTATCTTTGAAAATTGGTTTGAGCAGAGGCTCTTCAGGTTTGGAAATTTGAATAACAGACACATAATCCTCGGCTAGGATATCCACGTCCATTAGCTTCTTTTGAGAAACCTCCCTTATTTTCTTTGCTTTTCCCCTTGGTGATTTAGGCCGTGACCTGAGAGGGGTTTTTCAAGGAGGCATAATTCTTGTTTCCAAATGGTGAATAGACCAAGTAAGAGGTAACATTAAAATTCATTATGAACCAACAATTACACTAAGCATTTATACAATGACGATGTTAAATTGAAACAAATCATAGTACTCAAAAGAAAATATACAGATATTTTTTGAATAAAACTGTTAAAATGGAAAATCAAAAGTTATTAATGTACGGTCATCGAGCTTATACCTATCACAATATTAGCTTGTTCATAACAATTTATACATTATAGTACTAGATACTTACTTGTGGAGATGAAAACAAACTCAAAATGCTTGCAAATGAAAACCATGTTAAATTTAGAGTTGTTATTAAGTTCTTTTCAATTTACTAGACAATAATAGAATAAGCAGAATCACTGAAAGAAACACAATCACAAGGTACACCGCATTTTATCCTGGGAAACCCTCATGGGGGAGAAAACACATCAAAAACTTCCTCAATAATAGATTGACAATACAATGTCAAGACTAAATACCAAAACACTAGAGAATATCCAAGACTAAGCAATGTGCCTCTCTCTCCTTCTTCTTGCAACTACAGCTACATCCATAACTTGTGCACTAGATGAGTGACTAAGTGAGTGAGTGAATGAGGTTCCATTATCTCTTATTTATACTATTTGAGGGGCACTAGGGTTGTGTCTCTTCATCAATTAGGGCCGACTTCTCTCAACAATGGTTAAAACCACTTTAATAAACCTTAGAGGTTGACTTCTCAATTACCACCAATTGAATATGGTTTGACCAATCCACAAAAGGGGATTTGGTCATACATAAGTCCCAACATGATCAATCCACAAAAGGGGATTGGTCTACATGACAATAACTCAATTATAATTAGAATATTCTTCGTAGTTACAATATTTCAACACTCCCCATTAACAAGAAAGGTACTCTACCAATACAACATCATCAGGAGAGAAAGAGGGCATCAACATCATCAACATCTGGAACATTGAATGGAATATCTACAAATCATCGAAAGTTTTTCTCATCATCAATAACATCATCGTTCATAGCATGGATCTGGAGTAGCATCATCATCATCTACATCAACATCAATTAGCATAAAAGCTATAACAACAACATCAACAACGTTATGTTGATACAGCATCATCAACAACACGAGGTTGGTACAACATCATCAACAAAAACATGAGGTTGATACAACATCATCAACAGCATGAGGATGGAGCAACAACATCATCAGCACGAGGCTGAGATAACAAAATCATCAACAACACAAGGCTGGAGCAACAACATCATCAACACGAGGCTGAGATAACAACATCATCATCATAGGGAAACAGAATGAGGCAAGTGTAACAACAAAATTTTGTGGTACTCTAGGAGATCGTCTTTATCGGACCTTAGGGATATTCCCAAGAATTATAAGATTCCCTAGGATATAAAATCCTAACAGAGCTACCACGTGGTACTCTGACAGACTGTCCTTATCGAACCTTCGATATCTTCCCAGGAATCATAAAGATTCCCTAGGATATAAAATCCTAACGGAGCTACCACTATTGACTATAGCTGGCATATACATGCACAGGTACTCTAACAGACCATCCTTACTAGACCTTCGGGATATTTCCAAGGATGATCAATCCCCTAGGATATAAGATCCTAACGAAGCTACCCGCTATTGGTCAGGATACCATAGTATCATCAACGTCACTCCCCCTTTCGATGGAGGTCCTTTCGAACTATACCAAGCTTGTCTTGAAAGTATTGAAACTTTACACAAGACAGAGGCTTGGTCAACACATCTGCAACCTGCTCATCTGTGCCAACATATTGGATCTTTACAACTCCCCTCTACACCATATCATGAATATAGTGATACTAAATTTCTATGTGCTTCGACTTATCATGGAACACTGGATTCTTTGTCATCTTTATGCAACTCTGGTTATCACATAGAATCATGGTGGCTTCCATCTTCAGATCGAATAGACTTGTCAACAACTTTCAAATCCATATGGCTTCACAATTGGCAGAACATGCAGCAATGTATTATGCTTATTCCGCGTTGAGAGCAATATTGGATTGCTTCCTACTCTGCCATGAAGTCATGGATGACCCCAGATTGAAACAACATCTTGAAGTGTTATTTCTATCAAAAACACTTCCATCCCAATCTGAATCAGTATAACCAACTAGTATAAAGTCATGATCTCCAATATAACAGAGACCAAAGTCCAACATACCCTTAAGGTATCTCATCACATGCTTTGCAGCTACAAGGTGAACACGTCTGGGTTCTACCAGATACTGACTCAATGTGTTCACAACAAAGCATATATCGTGCCTGGTATTCGTCAGATACATTAATGAGCCAATAATTTGTTTGTACATAGTAGCGTGAACCAATTCTGATGAAGTATCAACCAGGAGCTTCAACTTTGTTTCTATGGGTGTGTTCATGGCTTTACATTCCAACATATCAAACATCTTCAGTACTTCAACTACATACTTCCCTTGGATAAGGAAGATCTTCTCTAGGCTCTACCAAACTTCAAGACCTAAGAAATAATGCATTAGGCCTAGGTCTTTCATCTCAAATTCTGCAGCGAGCTTCTTCTTACAATCTCTGATGAGCCTTTATTCTCCAGTTAAGAATGATTCATCCACATACAACAACAAGAAAATTGGATCATAATTCATAACCTTGAAGTAAAGGTTAGAATCAACTTTACTCTTGGTAAAGCCCAATCTCGTTGGGAAACTATCAATTCTTCCATACAAATCTCTAGGAGCTTGCTTCAATCCGTACAGATCCTTATTCAACCTCCAGACATGATTCTTTCTATCTTCAACTTCAAACCCTTGTGGTTGTACTATATACACTTCTTCTTCAATAACACCATTTAAGAAGGTTGTTTTCACATTTATCTGATGTAACTTCCACTTCATCTTGGTTGCAAGAGATACAATTGTTCTGATAGAAGTGTATCTGGTTATAGGAGAAAATGTCTCTTCATAATCAATGCCTTCCTTTTGAGAAAATCCACGAGCTACAAATCTTGCTTTATGTTTTTCAATACCTTCGTATGCAACATGTTTTATCTTGTATATCCATTTGGAAGATACCACATCTTTGTTCTTCTCCCGTCAAGAATAAATCATCTACATATAGTAGCAATATCATTGGCTCATCATTCATAAACTTGAAGTAAAGGTTAGAATCATCTTTACTCTTCGTAAATCCCAAGCTCATCGGAAAACTATCAATTATGCCATACCAAGCTCTAGGAGCTTGCTTCAACCTGTACAAGGCTTTCTTCAACCTGCAAACATGAGTCTTTCTATCTTCAACTTCAAACCCTTGTGTTTGTTCTATAAACACTTCTTCTTCTATAACACCATTTAAGAAGGTTGTTTTCACATCCATCTGGTGTAACTTCCACTTCACCTTGGCTACAAGAGCTATGATAGTTTTGATAGAAGTGTATCTGGCTACAAGAGAAAACGTCTCTTCATAATCAATGTCTTCCTTTTGAGAAAAGCCATGAGCTACAAATATTGTTTTATGTTTTTCAATACTTCCATCTGCAACATGTTTTATCTTGTATATCCATTTGGAAGATACCACATCTTTGTTCTTCGGTCTTGGAACCATTTCCCATACATCATTCTTTATAATGGATTGGTATTCTTTTGTCATGGCATCCACCCATTCCTTATTATGAATGGCTTCTTCAAAGCAAGTAGGTTCCTTTTCTATGAGATCACACATCAAGGCCATATAACTGGAGAATGGCTTAGGTTTCTTGCTTTGCCTCGTGGTTCCTTATGGGTCACCATGCTTCTCTCCATCTTGACTAAGTTCTCTTGCCCAAGCTGGCTTTCTCTTGTGAGATATCGTCATCTAGGGAGGTTCTTGAGATTCAATCATATCATGATCTTCTGTAATATCATCATCATTGGTAACTGTAACTTCCCTCACTGGTTTTGCAACTCTAGGAGATATAGGTTCTTCTTCATATACTTCTTCAAGCTTGCATCTTATTGATTTCTTGAGTGATGCATATTCATCAAAGGTTACAACTATGTTGATATCAATATGATGGTAACATGGTATGTAAATTATGAAGGCCTTAGAGACCCCACAGTATCCAACAAATAATCCCTTCTTTCCTGAAGGGTCCAACTTAGTTCTCCTTTCTTTCAAAATGTGTACAAACACTGGACAACCAAATATCTTGAGATGGATAACTTTTGGCTTCGTTCCAGAGAACATTTCTTCGACGGTTTTGAATCCAAGTGCACTATGGGATAAATTTTTTTGGACACAAACTGTTGTTCTTGTTGCTTCAGCCCATAAGTGCATTGGAATATTTTCATCGCGGATCATAGTCTTCACTACTTCCATTATTGTTATATTATTTCTTTCTACTACATAATTTTGTTGAGGACTATAGGGAGTGGTGAGCTCCCTCTTAATCCTGGCATCTCTGCAAAATATTACAAATTCTTTTGAGGTGTATTATCCTCCATTATCTGACCTGAGTATCTTGATTTTTCTTTCGGAGAGATTTTCTATCAAGGCTTTGAATTCCTGGAATTTTCCAAATACGTCATCTTTTGATTTCAAGAAATAAACCCAAGTCTTGTGAGAATAATCATCAATAAATGACACATAGTATACATACCCACTAAGAGAGGTTGATGGCATTGGACCACCTACATCTGAGTGGATGAGCTCCAAAATTCCTTCTGCTCTATTGTCGCTCTTTGGGAAAGGATTATTTATGTCCTTTCCTTGTGCACATCCCTTGCACACACCTTCATGATCAACCTTGAATTATGGTAGACATGTAACTGTTGGATTACTGAGAAGGGGGGTGAATCAATAATAACGTAATTATAATCATTTTTCTTCAAATGTTATATCAATGTAGAATTATTATCCAATAATGAGGAGTAATAAATAAACAATCACACACATACACAGTACACCAGTGTTTTACGTGGAAACCCAAATCGGAAGAAAACCTT
>JASDQU010366562.1:0-11552 GCA_032191745.1 Picea mariana
GTAGACTCAAATCCTGCAGTCTCTTTTTGAATGATTTGTTGCTCAGTCACTTCTTCTAACAAACTAGCTTTTATCATTTATCCTACTGGTTTAGCTCCATCTTCTTCCAGTTTCTCCCTAGACTGGAATTCTGATTCATCTTTTGTTGCAAGCCTCGGTGCTATAGTCATCATCTGTTGTTCAGCTTCTTGGCTGAAAATTTCAAGGAATTATGCTAAATTCTCTTCTCCCACAATCTTCATGATTGTCTGCTCATGGCATTCATCTACTAGTTCTGGATTTTTCAACCAATCCTCCAGTATCTCTAACTCCTTCTCCCATGGAGTGAACATTTTAACTGCATTCTCTTCTTCTGTTGGGGCAGATTTTGACGTCTGCTCCATTTCTTCTTCCTCTATGACAGTCACTATTGGTTGTCATTCTTCTATTGCGGTGTCTGCAACATGCGTTGTGACCTCAACTGGGCGGCTTGGTAGGAATATTTGAATTCCCCCAATGATCATAACACTCCTCTAATTTTCCCTCTCTATCAGCACTCCTTTCTGATGTGAACTCATCTTTGAGTTCAGGAGACTATCAAACAGTATCATCTCCTCTCCCTTTCCCACCTGGAAATCTAGGATTTTGTCCTTGCCCTCCTAGCAGTCTATGAGATCCTCCAACGATCCCATCTCATTGCCCACCTAAAAATATGAACTTTCTTCATTGCTCACCTGGCAGTCTTTGAGATCAACCATTGACCTCTTCTCATTGCCTTCAAGGCAACTTGAAAGTTACTCACTGCTCACCTGGCAGTTTCTGAGACTCTTCCCAGTTTCTAGCTCACAAATATGAACCATCTCCTCTTCATCTCTGAGGGTTTCAACATACCTCAACCACCCTCTCAAAAACCTTTGTTTACCTCTAGAAAACAATTTCTAAATGGGCCACTTCACCTCCTTCTTCATGGGCCACTCATATACCCAATGCATGTTTGCATCCTACTGCATTTTAAATGCAAGCTTCTTCATCTGTGCTCTTATCTCAATGAGCTCTTTGTCTATCTCAGCCTTGTTTTCCTGTTGGTAGTCTTCTCTTAGACCACACTCATGGCCTTCAGTAGCCATATTTTTCCTTTCTGGTTTTAGCCCACCTGGTTGTCAAATGTCTGCTGCCTTAATGCAAATAGATCTTCATGCATAGAGCATCAACACCCTGTCTTCAAATCCTGATACCACTTGATGGTATTGAACTATCTTCTTATTTGCGGTACCTCCCTCTACCTAAAATATACAAACAAAAAGTGGCTCTGATACCACTTGATGTAGACCCCCTACCTACCTCTGCCTCGATAGGGTCTGCTGACCTCTCAGTCAAGGATCATTCAAATTCCTTTGAGACGAAATGTCTCTTTCAGTTCCCTGATGGAACCCCATGAAAACGATATCCACAGTTCCTTGTGAAACTTGGCCTGTGTGACTAAGCACCAAGCGCGAGCCTCGCCTCCCCATGACCATGGGATGTGACTACACATATACACAAAAGGTGTGTCACGATTTTGCATGTCGAGACTTTATGAGTGAGCCAACCCTGACTTCTCGACTCCCGAAATGTTGAAAAGAGCTTAATGAATGTTATCTCCTCCCTTACCTCCGCTCATGTGACCATTCATCATGACCCGGGGCTCAACCCTTGGAGCGCGTCGAGATTTCATGTATCAAAAAATCCCAATGCAGTCCACCTATATCCTTCTGACTCCCGAAATATCAAAAATTTGATGCTTCAAATCAACGTCCCACATACTAACTTGATCAACGACCCAGATTTAATGTCACAAATTCCCATTTCACGAGTTTTCACAAACTTTCCCTTTGGCTTCCTTGAGTCACAAGTCAGCAAAATGTTGATCGATTGCCACGCGTCCCTTCCGATGGACGGTCCATTTATTTTGAGACTTCACCTTTCGGGACTTTTGGAGGTAGCTTCCCCCATTTCTCCCGATTCCCAATTCTCAGACGTGTGTGGATCGTCGCCACCTAGCGATCCACACACTCCATTTCAAATATACGACGTGTGTGGATTCCATTTCAAATATATGACTATCATCCGCCCAGGACTCCGACCTTCGACGATCTCAAATCTCAACCTCCACCTTCGTGATTCTCCCGTAGTTCATGATATCGTGCCACACATCATTTTCTGGATCCAACAGTCTAGATCTCCTCCTTCTGAGCTTTGTCACCTTTCTTCCCAGACTTGGAAGCTTTTGATGCTTCAAAGGTCTCAGCCTTCTATTTTCTTTTTGCGAGTCTGACTATTGGGTCTCACCTGCATTCTGGAAACACTATCCTTCTCGAGTTTTGGAAATGGACTTTGACATTGGCTCTGTGCGTACTTCACTCTGCATGAGCCATCACACTACTCCTCCTGAGCTTTTGGTCTTGGAATGAGTCCACGCCTACACACTCCTGGTGCAATCTCTCTTGAGCTTTGTCTGAGGCTTGGACTTCGAAGAGTATCAGCCTATTGTTCCTTTTTGTTAGGACTCTATGTGTAAAAGCATTAGTCCTCCTGAGCTTATGAACTTGAAGTAGTTCACTCTGCATGTACTCCTTGCGCTTCAAAAAGCATTCATATGGTTGTCTCTCAACATTTCATCCGAGTGTTGGCCTAGTGCACTCCTTGCGCAAGTCTTCCTCCATAGTGTTCAACAGCTCTGTGTTCCTCCTTGAGCTTCAAATTCTTGGACCTCAGAGGTCCTTGTCCCTTTTTCTCCTCGAAGGGATATAATTTCCCTCTTGGGAACTTACACTCAAGCACTCCTTTCTGAACCGACAGAGTATTCAACTACTCTGTGAGTGTCTTATCGTGGTCACTTCTCTTCTCACAAAACTCGAAATAGAGTTCCTTCGTTCACTCCTTGCACACGCTCAATGCCTTCTTGGAAGAGCTTCACAAAATCCTCAACAATTATGTTACTTTCCTCTCTACCTTCCTCTGCACAATCTTACCTCCAAGGTATTCAACAACCTTGAGGCTTCTCCCTCGAGTCTATGATTCCTCTAGTGCACCCTCCTGGCACGTCTTTGCCTAAATTCCACAGAACTCATATGTGCATTCTTTGCACTAAGTTACAGAGTTCCAAGTACTCTGTCATGCAACCCCTTGCATGAAGCCACAAAGAACCCAAATTGAAATCAACAAACTCACAAATAGATAGAGAATTCTATCTATCCCTATAGATAGAAACTAACATACATGCTTAACATATGCACATAAAAGCATAAAAGACATTCATAAACACATACAATACAATATGCAGGAAATTTTGCTATGTTTGTATTAATCTCAGAATGCTTGTACAAACGTTACAAAATCTCAGAATGTAATCGAGTCTCGTCTCTCTCTTCTCTACATGCTGGTCCCAATGAATCTAGATACAAAGATCTTTCTACAAAAGGGGTCTCTTTGAGCTCTTCCCTCCATCTCACCTACTCTCATTAATTACATTGAATGGATATTCAATGGCTGTCTAGTCTGAATCAGATCTAGATCTTCAGCCTGTCAACCATTTAAGGTGACATCATCTCTTTCCTGCACAATGACATGGCTTTTGGCTCTTCCATCCTTACAAACATTAAATTGCATTCAATTACAATTTGAAATTTTAAATCGAAAAGGTTGGTGCCTCTATTCTCCTTAAATGTGTGCTTTGATGTGCTGGCTAGAAAGCACGTTGTTGGGTTGGAGTGATGCTCCTGCATCACAACGTTAAAAATAATTAAGGTAAATGAAGTCGAATAGGATGAGTTTAGACTTGTAGAAATGGATTCGAGATCCAAACAAAAGGTTGCAGGGAAGGTTACGCATTGTATCCTTTAACCTGGGAGAGTTTGTCACCAGGGAGAACATGTATGTCACAATGCTAGGATCTTATGATGTCGTGATCGGTATGGAATGGTTGGAATCGCATGAGGCAATACTCAACTATAAGATGAAACAATTGATCTTGGTTGATGATGAGGGACAAAGATGCGTGATTGTAGGTCAGAACCAGGGAGTTTCCTTGGGGTTCATCCCTTCTTTGCAGCTATAGAAGAGCATGCACAAGGGATGTAACCTTTATGTGATCCTTATGTTAAACGAGAAGGGAATAGTGGAAGGTCTAGAACACCTTCTGGTGGTGAGAGAATTTGCGGACGTCTTCCCTGAGGAGTTACCTGGGATGTCGTCTGAGAGGGAATTGGAATTTACCATAGACCTAAAACCAGGGACTAAACCGGTAGCAAGAATGCCTTATCGGATGTCGACCTAGAGTTACAGGAGTTGAGAATGTAACTGAAGGAGTTTTTGGACCTAGGACTTATATTTCCCAGTGTGTCACTGTGGGGTGCACCTGTTATCTTCATATGGAAGAAGGATGGGTCATGCACACTCTGCATTGACTATCGTCAATTGAACAAAGAAACAATCAAGAATCACTATCTGTTGCCAAGGATTGATGATCTGTTTGATCATATGAAAGGTGTGACTATTTTTTCAAGGATTGACTTGAGATCAAGGTATCATGAGTTATGGATCAAGGACGATGACGTCCCTAAGACCACCTTTAAGATGAGGTTTGGACATTACAAGTTTATTGTCTTACCTTTTGGACTGAAAAATTCCCCTAGGGTATTTATGAGTTTGATGAATGGGGTGTTTTGCGAATACTTGGATAAGTTCATCCAAGTATTCATTGACGATATTTTGATTTACTCTCAGACATTGGAAGAGCATGACGAGCACTTGTGCTTGGTACTACAAGTCTGCGAGAGAACAAATTGTATGGGAAATTGTTTAAATGCTCGTTTTATCAATCGAAGATCCACTACTTAGGGCATGTCATATTCAACGAAGGTATCACTGTGGATCCAACAAAGGCTGAGGCTATTATGAAATGGCCTGCGCCGATGAATGTCTTTGAAGTGCGTAGCTTCATGGGTTTAGCAGGATACTATCGATGGTTCATCGAGGGTTTTTCGAAGATAGCAAATCCGATTATGGAATTGCAAAAGAAGAATAAGAAGTTTGTTTGGACGAAGAAATGCACAGAAGCATTTCGGAGTCTCAAGGATATGTTGAAAACATTATAGATACTAAAGGTCCCTGACATGGACGCAGACTTCTTGGTATGCACTGACACATCTAAGGAATTCTCATGCGGAGTCTTGATGCAAGATAGTCGAGTGATCACTTACATCTCGAGAAAGTTGAGAAGGCATGAGGAGAACTATGTAATGCATGATTTGAAGTTTTTAGCCATTCTTTATGCCTTGAGAGTTTGGAGACACTACCTTATTGGACATAAATTCGAACTAAAACTGGACCACTATGGACTACAACACATCTTTATGCAAAGTGACTTGAACGCGCGACAACGGTGTTGGCCGGAATTGCTTAGCGAGTACGATTTTGAGATTACTTACATAAAAGGTATAGTGAATAGAGTGGCGGATGCATTGAGTTAGAGACCACACATCTTTTCGGCGATGCCTCTTCAGACAAATATACATGAAAAGATTCTAAATTTACAGTATAACGATGAATGGTATAAGGAGGCCAAGGATTTTATCGAACAAAACACAATGATGGTACTAAGATTTGAAGGATTTACATTTGACAACGATAGATTATTGAGATTTAAAAATTGAATTTACATACCTCCCAATGACGAGTTGAGGATTTTGATCCTAAAAGAGGCTCATACAGAAGTGTATATGGCTCATCCTAGAGTCACGAAGATGAGGGTAGACCTTAAACCCTTATTCTTCTAGAAAGGAATGAAGGTAGACATAGTCAACTACGTGGAAAGATGTCTAGAATGTCAATAGGTGAAGGCTGAACATAGATATCTGAAAGGATTACTACAGCCACATGCAATTTCAAAATTGAAATGGGAGATCATTTCGATGGATTTCATTGTTGGATTTCCACTAATGGTAAGGAGACACAGCTCGATTTTTGTGGTAGTCGACACTCTGACGAATATTTTTGATTGTATTCATGTGCATAGGATTTATCAGGCGCCTGACATAGCTAGAGTTTTCATCATTGGTATTGTGAGGTTGCATGGTGTGCCTAAGAGGATTATATCCGATCGAGGATCTATGTTTACTGGACGATTTTGGACTAGTTTCCAAGAGGCCTTAGGAACCCAACTTAACTTTAGTACCATGTATCACCTAGAGAAAGATGAGCATACCGAACAAACAAACCAAATCTTGGAGGATATGTTGCACATGTACGTTATGGACCAACAAAAGCGTTGAGAATAATTCTTTCCATAGGTAGAATTTGTGTATAACATTTATCAAAGCACCATTAAGATGGCGTCGTTTGAGTTTCTTTACGGGCGACCGTGTCAGACACCTTTGATTTGGGATCGTCTTGAGGATAGGGTCCTAGTGGGACCAGAAGTGATCCAAGAAATGGAATATCAAATGTAAAAAACAAGACAAGGGATCAAGGAAGCATAGGATCATCATAAGATTTATGTCGATGTGCATCGTGTCGACCGTAGTTATGAAGTTGGAGATCCAGTCTTCTTATGGGTGAAACCACATAAGAGTTCAATCAAGTTTGGAAAGGGTGCTAAAATCTCTCCTAGGTTCATGGGACCTTTCGAGATTGTAGAAAAGAAGGGGCCCATGGCCTATCAACTAGCCTTGCCTGATTCTTTGAGGCGTATGCACGATCTTTTCATGTATCTGTTCTGAGACATAATATTATTGATCCTACACATGTTATTGACATGATTTCCTTACAGGTATTTGATGAGGGTGTTCTCATGGCTGAGCCAATCCGCATCCTAGACCATCACATTCGATAGCTATGACGTCAAACAATAGATCAGGTCAAGGTCTAGTGGGACAACTATAATCTACACTCGGTGACCTGGGAGGATGCATATGATATGCGTCAGCAGTTTCCATTTTTGTTTGATATATAGACGTATGATACTGTGATACACTTTATTTCAGCACCTATATATTTTGAAACTTCGAGACAAAGTTTAAACCAAGAGGGTGTGTATGTAACATCCCTCTCTTGCACACATTGAGAGAACTTATTCTTTGAGGACACTTGCTTGAAAGTGATCCAGATTATTATAATATTGGTCAGTCAATTATGATTATGAGATATTATGATATGATGATATGATATTTTGTTGTATTTACATAGACAGGTGTTATTGACTAAGTTCTTCTGAGTGTGCAAGACTTTGGACATTCAGAATGTAGAGGCATCGATGAAACCCCTTGGACTCCCAATTGAGTTAGGGAGTGGACTATTGGGATATGAATGTTGTTGATATGACATATGTACATATGATTAGATGTTATGAAGATTGACTATTATTGTTGACATGATTCATTAATGGATGCAGGTTGATGATAGCTTGTCGACCATACTCACATGTGGAGTAGAGGGGTCACACGGGACAACCAGAGACATTGAGGGAGAGGTGTGGTAGCATCCCTTACACAACCTACTAGCACTATCCCTATGGCTCAAACTGTAGGTTAATGATTACCTAGTTCAAGAAGACCCACGATGTCGTGAGGGCAGACTGTGACAGTCTCTCACGATGATTCTAAGGGGCATGCAATAAGGAAGGGGCCTTATTCCTTAGAGGCCCTTAGTCTCCCACAAGATCACATAGTGGAGTATTGATTGCATGGGTTTGATGTCTATCAAAGTCAGTCAAGAGGTGAGTGACACCCTTGGAGCACGTAGTGCATCTTGAAGGGCACGTCACACAAGGAAAATGGAAGGAGGAAAGTGGAACCCTTAGAGAACGTGGTGTGTCTTGAATGGCACATCGCGTAAATAGAATGGAAAGAGGCCAGTGGCACCCTTGGAGCACGTAGTGCATCCTGAAGGGCACATTGTGAATTTTAACTGGTAAGTGAATAAATCTAGTGCCTAGAAAAGTATGCCTCCTTAGGACCTAGACAACCTTAAAATGAATGATGTGATAAGTAAGGTTTAAAAACAATTTTCCTAATAAAAAAAATGTCGCCCAGCCTAGTGAAATTAAAACCTACGACTAAGTAGAACTTGTGGTAAAAAAAATTAATAATAATAATAAATAAACATGTAACAAGAACGGGGGTAAGAAATTCAAACTTGTTTATTAAAGTCAAAATTATAATGGAGGATTAAATTTTTAAAAAGGGGTAATGGTTGTTTTTATCTACATTTGCTAATTTAATTTTTAGTTAAAAAGAAAATAGGGTAAATGGTTGTTTTATATACACTTTCCCAATCAATTTTTAGTTAAAAAGGAAAAAGGGGGAAACTTAAATAAAAAGGGAAACGTAAAGAAAAGGGGAAACGTAAAGAAAACGTTGAATGTATAACTTAGTAAGGAATCTTGGCTTTGGAACTTTCTAATTATGAATACAACTAGCAATTAAGTAAGGCATAAGTCATTTAAGAAGTGTAAGGGAATTTTGGGACACCAATGAACGTTTTTAGGAATTCTCTTAGGTGGATGAGGGAAATAGGAATATTTAATTAATTAATAAAATTGATTTTCTAGTGCAACTAAGGTATCGGGTGACATGTGTACGAGGGAGGTTTTTCGAAATTAATTAAATGAAAAAGGAATTTAATGAGAATTTGGGAAACTAATTACTTGAAAACCCTATAAAAAGGATGGAGGAGGAGGAGTATGGATCTGATTTTTTTGTGTAATGTTACGCTACTGAAATTTTACCTTGACTGAACTTTATCTTGTGGTATTTGGGATACTCAACTCCGGTAACGAGTGGTAGCTCGACCTTGCGAGGTGAGTTGGGTGCTAGCATCCCTGGTATTGTGTGCATGTCCCCTTTGCAGCTCGGGGGGCTCAGGGGGAAGAAGATTACCCCTAGCATTGGCTGGGAGGTACCGGTGAGGTCACATCGATTGGCAAGCAGGAGCTGGATGAAGCACACATGGGACAACAACTCGGGGATTTCGCATTTGGCTACAGTATGCATCTGTATATTTGTATTGAATGGTAGTTTAAATATTTTTTCTGCGCCTTCTGTAATGAACTTCTGTTGTGTTAAATTTTATATTTTATCGAGTGTAACACCATCTAGATATTTAATCATTATCTTCAACAAATTGTCTTGTTGAGCCCAACGTTTTATGATCAAAGAAATTAAAGTCATCCGAGCCTTACGCTCACTGTATTTTGAATTGATTTCCTATGACGAATCCAAACTTTGATTGCAATGACCTCTCTGCATTTTTTTTATTGATTAATACAAAGAAAAATTGTGCTTTTATCTTTTGTCCCTTATCCTTAAGTTATTAATTCGTTCTTGAGAAGTCGTCCAAGAGCCGAATTGACAGTCGTTACTCCAGTGTTTAAAGACCTATAGATTCAAATTCCCCGCTTTCCTATGCATGGATAATAAGTGGAGGACAAATTTTGCCCAACTATCTATCCCTCACTGATCTCTGCATTTTTATTTTCTGATTGATCTATAATCCTTGCACCCTCCTTGTGAATGGGTATCCTTGCATTTTTTATTTATTCATTGTTGAATGATTAACTTTTGCGCCTTCTTTTTGAATGATTAACTCCTGCAATTGATTGTTTCTTGCTGCAATCTTCTACTGCTTTTTGTTTCTCTTCATGGAGTCATTGCCTGCATTCTTTTTGTCCGGAATGATTATAGCTTAAAGGTTATTGTATCCTTTAGTGCATCTAGGTATTTTAACTGATGAGAGGTTGAATTTGTTTTTACTATTTACTAACCATTATATGTGTCTAGATCTGAAATCATTTTCTTTGTGGATTAAACCATGTTATGTGTCCTCCCCTAGATTAAACTCGCCTTCAATCAAAATTGTTTGTTTAATGTCTCCCAGTCACTTGCTTCTCCTTAATAAAATTCACCTTGATTACATAGTGAATTCCCATAAAATCGCCTTGATTACACAGTGATGTCTACACAACATTTTCCCTTAAATGATTATGGTTAGATAGCATCATTGGACAATGATTTCACTGATTGATAGCACATTGATTGACAGTAAATATTGACCATAAATTTATACTTGAATGACTGTGTTTTTAACATTTGAATGAAAATGAGTTTATACCTTGAATGATAGCGAACTTATACTTTGAATGACTGTGTTTTTAACATTTGAATGATAGTGAATTTATACTTTGAATGGAAACAAATCTATACATTGAATGACTACAATTTTATACATTGAATGACAACAAGTTTATACATTGAATGGCAGGGATTTTGCATTGAAGGGCAGGGAAATTCTGGCTTAGTGTGACTGCATTGAATGGTTGTAGTATATAGAATTTTGACAGCGAATATATACCTATGTCTGCGAAATTATATATATATGTCTGCGTTTTTGTTTTTGATATGTCTGCATCTTTAATGATAGGCCTACGTTCATTTTAATATATAGTGACTGCAAATTTAATAATTATTGAAGCGTTTTTATATTTAATGTGTGACAACGATATAATGATAGCAATTTTAGTGACAGTGAAATTATATTGCAGATGTGGCAGATATATAGTTATAGTGATTTTATTGACAGGGATCATGTACATATTACACAGCGAACCTATACATTCATTATACAGTGAATCTACATCTATCTATTACACAGTGAATCTATATATTATACAGCAATTCTATATCTATATCTTACATAGCAAAGATAAGTATTACACAACGATATATATCTACATATATATTACACAACAATATAGATCTATATATTACACAGAGAATGTATATATTACACAGTGATATATATTTACACAGCGAATTTAATATTTAAATGATAGAAACATCATTTATTTACTCTGCGATTTCATATATTTTTAATGACAGCTATATCATATATTTAAGTCAGTGGTATAATATATTTAATAGACAACAATAAATTCTAGATAGCCAATAATAATATATAACAATATATCTGTTAGAGAGCGATATCAATGCTAGACTGCCACCTATTAATAGACAGAGATTTTACAGTTAGACTGCATTATCATTGTTAGACATAGATTTATTGATAGATACAAATATGGATATGTCAATTATCTTGATCTAAGGCATGTACGTTTGCAATACAATTTGTTGCGCCAAGAATTTAATGTGATGTATAATGGTTACAATAGTAAGATTTTCCTTGCGTCTTGTCGACTTGTTGCTTGGGTGCATGGGTATAGTCTTCGTGTATTTTGATAGATGATTCGGTCTCCTAGCGCGAGGGATTTAGCTTGGGTTAAAGTTCTAGATATGTTATGTTGTGCCATGGTTACTGTCACACCTATCTCCTTGTGATGGCATGATTCCTGATGAGGGGATCATTGCATGCCCTAATGGATAGATGCGAATGATAACCTGGTCGGAGTCTTGTGCTTCCCGATGTGGGTCTTTGTTCGTTGTAATTGATGTTGGTACTTGGTTCTGTAACGCCTCAATGCATTTGGTTTTGCATGTCGTATAGGTTTTCTAGTTACTGGTCATCGAGTCGTTGGGTTGGGT
>JASDQU010366564.1:0-11552 GCA_032191745.1 Picea mariana
CTTAGACTTAGATCTCCCACTTGAGAAATTAGATCTATTTCTTTCTTGGGAACGTCCTCTTGCAAATAATGCGTCTGTGCTATGTCCTTCCATATTTTTCCATCTCATCTCCTCTGACAACAAGGATGAGACCACTTCTTCAAACTTCAAGGAATTTTTATTACTACCTATGGACACCACCAGACTATCCCACGAGTCTCGTAAAGAACACAAAAAACTAATACATTTATCTTCATCTGAAATTTTAATCTCAACAGATACTGTCTGACTTACCACAGTATTGAAGGTGTTAAAATGCTCTGCCACCAAGTCTCCATATCTCATCCTCAAGTTATACATCTTCTTTCTCAGGAATAGTTTATTTACCAGGGACTTAGACTGATACAACTTCCCCAACTTTTCCCATAAATCCTTGGTTGTAGCTTCCTCTAACACATTCATTAATACTAAATCAAAGAGACACAATCGGATTGTGCTCTTTGCCTTTCGATCCAAATTTTTCCAGTCATCTGTAGAAGTTCCTATAGGTGCAATACCTGGATCTACGGTGATCCACTGATCTCTGTCCACCAACATATATTCCATATTGAGCTATTACAACTCAAAAATTTTCCCATTAAACTTCTCGATCTCCATCTTTGAATTTCTTTCCATTTCTTTTCACCTGAAAAAGAAATATCGCATATCTCCCACTGTAACAAGGCTTATCACAGTCCCGAGCCAAAACCTTGACCACAAAGGTGTCCCCCTGAAGCCAATAAATATCTGATACCAAATGTAGATTTTAACCTTGTACAATATCTATTGCAAACAGATATTCAGTAAAGGAATAGGAAATATACAATGGAAAATACAAACATTACACAGAGATTTTTCCCCTGGAACCCCAAACTGGGAAAACCAACATATTCTATATTATTCATGATGTTGCAATTTTTACAATACAAAATACATATAGGATCCAACAGCATCCAAAAACCTAACCCAATGACCTGGCTTAGTCCAAAACCCTAATTCCTTAATCGGAAATAGAAAACCATCGGCAAAGAAACCATGTGTCGAAAATCCACCTAAATATAATGCGGTCCCAATGAAAAAAAAAAATTGGGGGCGCTTCTCCCAAAACCTTGCACCCCCCTCTAACCCCCCTACATGCCNAGGTAATAAGGTGATGAGTGTTCTTGTCTCAACCCTAGCTTTGATGTTAACTCAGACATCATTTTATTCTGAAAGCGGTTGTCATGGTAAGTGACAATCTCCTTCGAGACATCGAACCTTGCTATTATCTTATTAAACAAGAAGAGAGTTTTTGTCTCTTCATCATCCTTTAATGTTGGCATATCCTCGACCCACTTGCTAAAGCAGTCTACGGCTATGATGATATAACGGTGCCCCCTGGCTGAGGGGGGGTGGAATGTAGTATAATCAATCCCCCACTTGGTGAAGGGGCCAACTGTGATGACAGGAAACATGGGAGTAGGATGTGCCCTCATCTTCCGTGAGAAGATATGACATGGGTGGCACTTCTTGACCGATTCAACGCAATCTTTGATTAACTTCGGCCAATAGTAACTAACTCGTAGAATCTTTTGGGTTGTTGCCAGCCCAGACAAATGACCACCACATGCTCCAGTGTGTCATTCATTAATCACAAGTTCCACTTCTTCATGGGTGAGACATCGATGAAAGATGCAATCTATACCTTGACGATACAAAGTGTTTTCGAGAATAAGATAGTTTTTTGCCTGATGCTGTATACGTCGACGCTCGTCACGAGAAGCAGAGGCGAGACACTTCAAAGTATGGATATAGACTAGTATATCTCCATACCAGGGGTTGGAAGATGCGATCAAAAACATATCTCCTTTAATAGGTGACTCTTCGGGTATAACATCACCTAACTCGACCAAAAGTTCTGAGATGAGTTTCGCAAAGACCAACGAATTTTTGGATTTTTCTGAAACAAAATCGAAGTCACATTCCTGGAGGATAACTATCCATCTACTGATATTTTTTCCGATCACGCATCGTGTCAACACATATTGGAATGGATTCACAACGTCAATGACGGTGGTCTTGCGAAACAAGATATAGTGACAGAACCGTGGACTGTTGCCAACGCTATTTTCTCAACATGGGAGTAGTTGAGTTCTGGTCCAACCAGGCCTTGAATCAAGTAGTAAATCACATTCTCTTCAAGAAAATTGTCCTCTTGAACCAAGACCATGTCGATGGTCGACTATGCAATGGCCAAGTACAATAAGAAATATTTATTATATTTGGGTGGCCGAAGCAGGGGGCGGACGTGAGGGCGCGTTTCAATGCTTCAAGAGAGCATTGAGCGGCTTCGTTCCAATGAAAAGGAACTTCCTTCTTTAGTAAACGCATGACCCCTTTTGCGATCTCGGCATAGTTTGCGATGAAACGCCATAAAAAGTTTGCTTTTCCCTATAAACTCTTAAGCTAAGGGATTGTGCATAAGGGAGGCAACTGAACTATCACCTGAACCTTTAGAGGATCGAACATGATCCCTGTTGTCGAAACTGTGAAACCTAGCAGACAACCCGACGTCACGCAAAAAATGAATTTGTTTGGATTTAAGCGAATTCGATAGTAGCGACATTGCTCAAAGATAAGTTGAAGGTGTGTGGGATGATCATATCTCTTATGAGATCATGATGCTAAATCATTGAGATAAGCCTCGACTAGGTGTTTGAGATCATGGAAAGAAAAAGACATGGCTCGCTGAAAAGTGGCTCCAGCATTCTTTAGGCCAAAAGGCATCTTCTGATAAGAAAATGTACCCCATGGACAAATAAAAGTTATTTTATGCTGGTCCTCGGGTTTGATCTGTATCTGATTATATCCCGAGAAACCATCCATGAAAGAAAATACCTCGCAGCCTGTGCATTCATTAACAATCTGGTCAATAAATGGGGTGGGGAAATTATCCTTTGGACAGGCCTTGTTCAAATCATGTAAGTCCGTACATACGTGAATCTTACCCTACTTTTTGTTGACTAGAATGGGATTTGACACCCATTGAGTCAATTGGACGGGGTAGACGAAACCAGCTTTTAGTAGTTTCTCTACTTCAGCCTTAATAGCTACTGCTTTCCGAAGATTAACCGGACAAAGCTTCTGTCGGACTGGCTTGGCGTCAGGGTAAGTCGTAATCTCATGTTCAACAATTCTTGGATCAATGTCTGGCATTTCCTCCTAAGACCAGGAAAAACCGTCATGGAATTCTTTAAATAAATCTGTATAGATCTGAATCTCCTCAGGGGAACAGTCTGCTCCGACGAAGACATTCTCCATGATGCTAGGGGTTCTGGAGATATAAATAGGTATCGTTTTAGCGATGGTTGTGATATTACCCTCGGTATAAAATATGTGTGTAGCTAGAGGATTGATAGGAAAAGACCTATCTCGAGTCATAGTCAACACAAATTCTCTTGCCTCTTTTCTTCCTAACTCTGGGAGAAAATATGATCTGTGATGGAGATCATCCCAGGGTCTGTCTAAACCAGTCAATGCCTCTAAAATCGCCTCATTAGAAGGAAATACCAAGTCTAAGGAATCAATAGTGGCAAGGGAACCTTGAGCCCAGGCAGGCTCAGGAACTGGATCTAACTCTTGTGCAGGAGTCGGATCGGGGTCAGTGGAAGCTTACTGGACTATAGAGTACACAAATTCTGTCATAGACAAAGTCATGGACATGCCATGGTGCCCTGTCCCTTCCATCATGGTTGATGGGGAAGGAAGAATCCATGGATCATTAAAGTAAGTCATGCAGAATGACGACACTGGAAATATTTCAGGGTTAGGCTGGTTGGGGGACAGCCGATATCATTTTGACATCGTCGAAAGGAGGCAAGTAATCAAAAGTACCCATGAGAGGTGGGCACAAACCAACCCCCACGTTGATGACATCAGGCTGTGGATTATCAATCATCGGGACCGTGGATGCCCCTGATGAAGGGTCAGGTCTGGAGAAGGACAATTGATCAATGGTCACGATTCAGTCCTTGTGTGAAAACAACAAGACCCAAAAAAATGTGGCAACCATTGCATGCATGGAATATGTCCAACTCCTTCCTAACAGGAGGTTGTAGTCGAGAGGCACATCGACCACTTCAAATTCAACACACATGGTCTTCCATCCTAACTACACGAGGAAAGAGGGAATGATTCCATGTGGTCTGAAAGAATGACCATCGAAATTCGTAAGAAGAGTAGGTGAAGGAGAGAGAACGGGTTGGCCTATGGCGTTCCAACATGCCAATGACATCATGCATGTCGAGGCACCTTCATCAACCACTATACAGAAACTATTTCGGGTAGACGATTTCGTGGGGTGAGCCACTACTATTTGAAATGTGACATGGTATGGGAGACAAGGCTTCAAGTCGGTTGTATCAAGTGTGATAGTTCCCGGATTACATGTCTTAGTGGATCTTAAGGCGGATAGCAGAGCCTTTCTCTGCGAAGGGAAACTCTGGAGGACCTCCAAAGCAGACATCGCGCAAGGGGTTTGTGAAAAATCCTCCACCACAAAGTAGTTTTGGGTGGCCCTTGGGTTGGATTATGTAAATCCTTCTTGAATTCCCCTTTCAGGATGCGTGTCATTGTTTCACCCATCGTTCTCTCAATCTGGAGAGGAACAGATGGGTTTTCAGATTCTTTACCCTTTTAGGAAGTACTTGGCGTTCCATAATCATGTTCCCTAGTATCTATGTGAGATTCACCTTTCAACATATAGACATTCGAAGTCGAGGTATTTCTAGACAATGAAGGGGGTCCCTGACTACCCCCATC
Organism: Picea mariana; assembly: GCA_032191745.1. NCBI lineage: Eukaryota > Viridiplantae > Streptophyta > Pinopsida > Pinales > Pinaceae > Picea > Picea mariana. The sequence continues at coordinate 4,819 of JASDQU010366564.1, forward strand.
CTCGTTCACAGAGGCTTGAGTTAAATTTTTCCCATGAGGAAATGGGTTCGTTAACACTGCAGGCTGCTGCTGCGCCAATAAATTTTGGGCCTCCGCGAGTCGAGGGCACAGGTGAGTCGGGTGATCTTCTGCACAGAGGTTGCACAGATAATTCGACTTATTTCTCTCTATGTTTCCTCTACCATCATTATTGGTAGGTTTCTTATCCCCCTTACCCTTATTTTGTTGTTTTTTCTTCCCTTTGGCTTGTTGGTTGTCCTTTGGGTTCGTCGATTGCACGTTGTGTACATATGACATCTAAGCAAGGGGAGTGACCGAACTAGGATTTGGGATGGTCACTATCTACTGTATTGACAATTGTTGCAATTGGTTTGACAGCGGATCAGTGGGCTTCGCTTGTGTTGAACCCACAATACCATCAACATGTGGTCCAGACTTGTATCTGGTTTTATCAAGAATAGACCGTGGCACATCTAGCAAAACTTCATAAAGAAAACTAGACTGAGATAAAATCATCTCTAGCTGTTGAGCTCTCATTATCGATTCTTCCTCCAAAAACACTCCCGACGTTGCTACGTCCTTGGATAGCTGGGGTACCAAAGACTTAAGGAACCATTCCAGTAGGAATGTTGGTGGAACTGGTACTTTAATAAAACTCTTCTGGCGCCGCCATTATCATATGTGATCAGAGATATTGTCAACCTTTGTCTACTCAAAGTTGGCCAGCAATTTTGTGTCGGCATCGTATCTCACAGGTAATTGAAAATTGTTTAAGAAAAATATTGCCAATTCACCAAAAGTAGAGTATCTTGAGTGGTCAAGCTCGATGTACCATTTCACGGCACTCCCAATAAGAGTGTGTTGAAACAGACACAACTGGATGAAGTCATCCTTCAAAGAGTTGGACGAGTGCCATAGGTGAAATGTGGTCACATGATCTCCTAGATCTTTGTTAGTCTTGCCTTCGAACTTTGCAATGTCCAAGGGCAACTTGGTCGGCATAGTAGGCCAACGTGGATTGTGACAGATTGGGTCATTCAATAATCTTGACAAGTCTAGAAAATGCAAAGTTGCCAGAAATGGTAGATTAGGTTGTTAAGTATGTACAGGAGGATAGGATCCTAGGATTTGGCTAGCACCAAGTTGCCAGGAAAAGTTAGGTTGTTGGTCCAGGTTCTGGTAAAAACCATGGCCTAGGCTAGCATTTGGATTTTGCGCTGGTTGAGATGTCATCAACTGACCTCCATAATAGGACTTTGAAGGCTGAGAAGGGATTGGTCCCGACGTTGTGTTCCAAAGATTCTGGAAAGGGTTACCCTCTGCTAATCCTAGAGGCATAGGTATTGAGTCTTGCCCGGGGTTCCATTGGCCATGGAAGGGGTTATCCCCGGTCAGCGTCCCTGACGAGGGAACTGATCCTTGCCACAGATTCCAAGGTCCTTGAGAAGTGTGTGCCCCCTGTGCAGGAATAGTACCCTGCGCAGGATGTTGTGATCCAAAACCAGGGTTTCCCCCAATCGAGACGGCAGTTGACGAGAATGTGTTGTTAACAAACACGTCTAACAAAGAGAATGACAAAGAACCCACCAGTCTGGTGCTAGAAGAAGATCCTTGACTACTTGGTCCAGACAGGTTGTAGTTCATGGTCGGCTAGAAGGGTTGCTGAGGAGCACCGCTGAGCGAGGGAGATGACGGAGGTATATGACCCCCTCCGTAAGGGAAAGAATTATAAGGGGTTGAGGTTCCCCCCATGGACCCTTGCAGAGGAGTGTTTGAGCTCCTTACCTCCAGACCCAAATTCTGTAGGGTGGAGTAGGAAAGGACCGAGTTTGTGTCAAAGTTGGGCATCACGTATGAAAACGGAGGGCTCGTCGTACTCTACGTAAACGGTGCAGTGATCACCCTCATGGACGGAATCATACCACTGCCCGAGGTAGAGGTGGTCGAGATCATCATGGCCCAGACATGTGAAGGTGAGTTAGGAGGTGGAATGCCCCTAGTTGTGGCAGCCATATAGGGAGTATGAGGACTCTCTGATGAAGTAGCAGAATTTTCTTCCATCGACGCTTGCAGGATTATTTGACGCTCGTGATGCATTACCCTTGCAGGGGAAATCTGTATTAGAAGTGGTGCCGACAAGTTAGTGATCGGAGAGTTATACGGACTGAGAGCTTCCACTCTAAGGTCAGAAATAGTTGGTCCCTCTGGAAATGAATTTTATCCTCTCGGAGATGGCTCAGGTACATCTTCCTGTGGCTCAGTCGCCCCAAATGATCATTCGTGGTCAACTCTTCGCCTTCGTGATGGCGGTGGTGGCTCCAAGTTAACCAGTGGTAGGCCCAAAAGCCTTCGCGACTGACGGAGCTCTTGATCTTCCACTGTGTGAGAAGATCAATGACACACAAAGGCTTTCTAAATTTGAAGACAAAAACACGCACTAGAAAAAGTTCCTATGAGGTGCAGCAAGCAAACTGCTATTACTAGTTGGAAGAATAGTTACAACAACCAACACTAGAGCAACTTATTGGTGCAAGTGCAACTCAAACACGGAAGCACCCTCTAGGTATACTCTACAAATAATGGCCCAATTTCTTCCCTAGATACCGCGGTATACCCCCGTAGTCACCTGTGAAAGTCCCTAAAATAAAAGGCAACTAAGTTTCCAACTCGTGAACAACTACCAGGCGGGTACAGTCGACAGTTGGGTGGACTGCAATGATCAGGGTATCAAGCCTGAAACCTATCGAGGGTATCGAAATCAAGTGTCCTGGAAGATGATTGAGGACATCAAATGGATTCGAGACCCACAAAGCTCTGTGGCAAATGTGATCAACGTAATCCCAAGATAAGTCCTCTATATGCATTCCTTCGCTACAATTGGTCTAGCTTTGGAGGGGTTATCTCTGCTACCTTTCTGCATGTGAACTTGTGTTTAGACCCTATGTTAGAGGGGGGTCCCAGATAATTTCCATGTTACTAGACTTTTTCACATCCTAGCACAGACTCCTATGTTTGTTTTATAGCCTTGAAGAGTTTCCTCTCCAACCTAAATCAAGGCTCTAGCCTAATCTAGTTAATGGACCCTACAAACACAAAGTCTAATTAATTTAATTCAACGTTAATTTTAAGTGGTTTATCTTAAGTCAAAGGAACGAAAATGAAACTAATGGTGTTTTTAAAGAGAGGAAAGAGAAGAACAAATGATGGAAACAAAATTACTTCTTTTTCAACAAACAAAGATTTTCAAATTGAACACTCTTTAACCAACTTTTCTAACTAAATTTTCTCTCTAAGATATTTTAAAAGAAAAACTCAAAACTGAATTTCGCTCGACTGCTAGCTGCTTAAATTCCTAAGTATTTAGTAAAGAACTTAAGAAAGCACTCTTCTTCCTGAAAAAACAACAAACCTAACTACTTAACCAAACAAGAAACTGAAAACTTCTTTTTTTATGCTCCAAAATAAGAAACTTGAAAATTAATTATTTTATTTTCTTCTAAAGAAAGTAAGAAGGGAAAAGTGAAGACAAGACGAGACCAAAAACCAACTTATGGTCTACTACGGCTCGCAGAGAGTTACTGGAAATACTAAACAAGTTAATAAAAAAAACTCACAAAATTTGTCTCGAACCCTAATCAAGAAAACACAAGAAATATTGATAAAGAAAAAGCTAACTGTTGTCAGACCTAGGCCAAAGACTGCAAGAAATAGAGACTAGGACTAAATCAAGAAAACCCCTGAGAAATATGGCTTTACTTAGGGAAAAGGATGACTGCCTCTTCTTTAAAAAAGATTTTCCTGGCACAGGCACGCGACTGACACTTCAGCAGCCTGTGTATGTACACGAGTTGTCCAAATATAGGGCACGTATGTACACATGCAGACCCACTGCATGCCACGTACACCTCTGTGACTTCTCTAAAAAGAAAAATTAACAGTCAAGCAAACCAGGCAAGGAGTACTGGTATGGAAGACCGGAATCCCTTAAAGATACAGAAACTTATAGAAACTCAAGAAACAGTAAATAAACCAATTAAAGACACCCAAAAAACAAAAATCACCTAAAAACCCTAGAGGTTCCCCAGTATGGTCGCCAATTATTCTATAGTGGGAAAACCCCCCTACGGACTACACTAGGGTTCTAAAGTGCAAGCAGAGCTAACTGTCTAAAGTCTCCTACTTTTAACAACTATCTCAACAACACCCCACATTCATGTATAAAATACAAAGTATATGGATCTGGTAGTCTTACCTTAAACTCTGTGTCTGATGTCGATCCCTTTGCGCCCGGTCGCTTCTCAACTACAAATATCCTCCCAAGGCTAACCTTCATTCACCAAAAGACAAAAAAGAAAATATGAACATGCATTCTATATATAGATTAGTGGGTTATATGTCATAACAAAATGTAAATCAAATATCAAGATTGAACACACCATGTGGTGGGATGAAAAAATACTTCTTTATATTAATCTCACAAAGTTACTTACAAAATGAGATCGGTGACTGCTCCTCGAACCCGATCCTGGGCTCCTCTTCACCAAGATCCAATTGCTTCGATGTATCATTCTTCTCTCACACTTCTCTCTAGAGAATGGGCATAGGCTTATGAATAAGGAAAAAGGCAAGAATAGGGAATTCTGGCTCAAAAGTCACAATGCGGCTGCAAATTCTTAGGGAAAGGGGGGATTATGAAATTGGCAGAGTTTCTCTTATTTCATGCTTCTCTTTGGAATGGGACCCTAAAAACTTCTTTTATATGCCAAAAACATATTTATTTGGTTGGGTGATGGGCTATGGGTGGTCAATTGGTTAGGAAACTACCCAAAAGCCCATATTCCCTTACAACTTTTTATGTTTTTCAACTTTTGTGGGTATACGCGGGCTGTAATGGTGCAGCTAGCATACATACATGGGCAGTAGTGATGAAACTAGCGTACATATGTAGGAAGTAGTGGTGCAAGGCGCATACATCTTCAAAAAATTGGTTTTTAAGAAAATCTATTCAGTATTGGCTTGGCAAAAATAGTAAGTAAGATGGCATGTTGCTGGGTATGCATGTCTGGTGAAAATTAGGGTTATAACAGAGATTGTTGGAAATTTGGTTTTCATTTATGTCAACCTTGATAAATAGGTGAAGTATCATTGATTGATTGGTTTGAGAAGCTGATGCAGGAGCATCCACAACACATCAAGCGAGCCAGCGCGTGGAGCAGAAAAGACAGCTGGACAGCGCCAGCACCAAATTTTGAAATAACTTGATATTGTTGCGCCAAACATTGATATGTGAATTTAATGAAGTGCACTTGTACATTGTAATGGACCTTGAGTGGATAAGCTCACGTCCTTAGTAGATAGGAGGGAATTTAATAGATTTAATGCTGTTAGATAGGAATTAATTGTAGATTTGATGGTTGTAGAATTCGAGAGGGAAAACGGAATATAGGCACCCTCCTTTGTACATTGTAACATTATTGAGAAATAGGAGCAAGAGAGAAGAGCAAGCAGAGAACTTGTGAAGAACACCCATGTACAGATTGAATTAATAGAGGAAAGTTTTGATTCAATTCCATGGATATGTGTTATTCTCCGTGTGTTGTTGATATTGTGCTCATGAATGTTTGTTTCCTTGTATGCATTTGCTTTGTTTATGCTGTGCATTGTGATTTCATGGTTTGAAACTGAAGTATGAGAAGGAAGAGAATGAGTTTCAATTGTTTCTCTGCCTGAGCCAGGAGATTCCTGCATAGAGTGCAGTCGAATTCATCCGCATAGAGTGCGTCGATGAGGCTAGACAGTTAAACCTCTCATTCTCGTTCACCCTAAAGTTGGTGCAGGTTGATAGAGCCGTGCAGGAAAGGTGTAGGTGGAACTGGAAGTCTCAGTTGTGAATCTGAGCAGGAAGCTAAGGACTGTTGTTGTAGGAAGGGCACAGAGTCTGAAGGACCCAACACTTTGAGAGCTGTTGGAGGTCGAGCGCAGCGGAAAGCATGTACAAAATCTCTGAGGGAGTCAGACTTGACAAGCTCAGGAGGGATAGTTCCCTGGTGAAACTGCGAGAACAGACCGGGGAGAAGGTTCGAGCAGAAGAAGCTTTGAAGCGGAAGGATCCCTCAAGGAAGAGGAATCAACGGCGGTCTTGCAGGGAGAAATCTGCGAAGACCTGACGAACGTCAGATCTGGGAGAAGTAGCGAGGGATCTAACCCTCAGGTGTAGGAGGAACCCAAAGCCATCGGGGTTCGGCATTCGTGGTTTTCCAATACACTAGTATCGCGACCTTTGAAATCGCGATCCCGCGATTCCCGATATAGTAGAGAGAGAAGGTGACGTGGCAGGGAGGCAGCGCACATGCCATCGGAGTTCGGGGTTCGGGGATTCATCGTGTATGTGAATCGCAGCATCGTAGGTGCCGACTTCCTGATAGGGAAATCCCCGACAAGAGTGGAAAGTGTTGACCCATTGACCCATCGGGGTTCAGGGTTTTGAATTGCACAAGAATCGTGCTCGCATGTTTCATGATATCGTGAAATCCGATTCCCCGTCAAGCAAAGGGGAATCGCCGAGGAGATAGCTGTGGGTATTGAGAACTCCCGAGAGGAGTTGGAAGAGTCTTTGACTCTTCGGGCCTGAGAGGAAGAAGGTCCTGGTGAGAGCGGACTGCCTAGCGAGGGGCGTCTGCGTCAGAGTGGTATCAAAGCGGGATAAGTTCTATGTTTTTGTAGTAGAGAAGGAG
>JASDQU010366577.1:0-11551 GCA_032191745.1 Picea mariana
TATATATATATATATATATATATATATATATATACCTAATACCTGTACAGAAGTTTAAATATTCTATTTCGACATTGTTGAGATTTGAATTGAAGGAATATAAGTTTCTGGAAATTTGTAAGTTAATTTCATACATGCATGATTGTAGGTTTCCCGATTTCAATTCCAATAGGTGTTAAAATACAATGGAAGACAAATAGTCTAATTAGTCTTAATACGATTTCTGGAAAAGATAAATATGGATTAAAAGAAAACGATAGTTCTATTGAATGTAACAAATCTTTTGAACATAATAATACAGAAGTAACAAAAACAAATTTGGAGGACATAATTTCTGGAAGTATATAGGCTGATATGCCTTCTTTATAAACAATCTAGGTAAAATAAAGAACCACAATACCATTAAGACTTGATTTAATTTCACTTTAAACCTTTGGATTCCAAATACAAGTATTCAAGAGAAAACTCCTGTGAATTAAACCTTAAAGTTGTTATACAAATCCAATTAGAGAAAAAATCCAAGTGTGTCCAACCTTACATAATTACTGTGTTCTCTTCCAACAGGGAGACATCGACATGAAAATAGGATTACTCTTTAAGAAACCGTTACAAAAATCAATATAGAACTTCACATAATAATGATAAAACTGGAATGGAACCATGGCCTTCATTTATATAACCGAGAAAGCTAAGCCTGAGAGTTACTGTGCATGGAACCCGAATACCTTTTGTACAAAGGATAGGAACTGGCATCCAGAATTATGCGCAGTCAAAGTCTTTGCAAAGAATTACCATTTTAAACATTAGTAAAGTAAATGAAAGTAAGGTGAATGAAACTTTCAACAGAATGATAATTAATAGTAACAAATTATTCCTAAATAACACTTAACTCATGACTTGGAGACCCGATGTCCTCTTCTTTGTCGTGTTCTGGTGGGATAGACGTTCCAGGCTGAGGGGAGGGTGGTCTAAGGAATTCCTGATGGGTACCCTTGCAACAAAAGGCTCCCATTATTAGTGTTGGTACCAAAGCATGTAAATCAATCCTTTATGAAATAAAATGAACAAACAGTGCTAACATTTAAATTACGAATTGCATAAATGATGTTGTGTGAGTAGGCCAAAGGCCACGTGTGAACATTACAAACAAAATAAAATGATATACGAAATGTAGATACCAAAACCTACTGTGAGCCAACTGGCTATGTCAAAGAGAGTAACTTTAATCAATGTTAAATGCAGAGAGTTAACCTTCCTAATGATGTTACCGGGTTTTTTTTTAAATGGCGTATAATATCCATAGAAAACGATAATCATAGTAGGAAAAATACTTAATCCAAGAAGTTTTTCAAACTCAAATATTATATGCCGTAGGGTATTTATAATGAATTGTTCGAAAATACAGAAGTTGTATTTTTATTTGATCTAGATAGGAATGCAATGGAATTTAAGGAAGCATTATATTCACAAAGACCAGCTCAAGGTCTGATGAGAAATACAAAAGAGTGGACTCAACCCTTATAAAAATAAAGAAAGAAATTCAATGTAATATGCAACACACAGTGCGGGCATTTAGCCCCAGACTAAAAACCCTACATAGCCTCATAGAAGTTCAACATCAGGCCTCAACACATATCAACAGAGGGACCATAAAGAATAATGATAATAGGAAATAGCAAAGCCCTAAGATTGAAACACACACGAGAACTAACGTAGGTGCAACTCTTTTCAAAATTGGAATAAGGGAATGGGATGTTGATACCTCTCAGGAAGATGGAGAATAAAACAATAGTAAGCATCTACTTATCCAGGAACAGGAACAATTCAGGAAAGTTACAAGGAATAATGACAATGGGGATATTTAATTAAATACAAAATAATCTTTTAATACGAGGGTTCTTCCACTGTAATGAAAACCCGAGCCTCATTTAGTGAACGAAATACGGTGGTATCGTAACCTTACCAGTGAGGGAAAATAACGATGTTTGTTCCACCAGGTAACGTCCTCCAAGTCGACAACCTTCACTTTTGAGAAAATAATACGTAGAGCCTTTTCAAAGGACTTCACAATGACAATAGAAAACACATTTAACCCTAAGAGGAGCTCTAACTACACAGATTAAATGATGAGGGTATGAAGGGTTGTTTGGCCATGTGATGGGGTAGAGTTGGGGCGACTTGATTGGAGGAAGGGTCAGGTGAAAACCATCGGAAATCACACACACAGGACCTCCATTAATATCAGGTGCATAGCTTTAACTCCTTCAGACAAGTAAACCATTCTTCCTACATCAAGAAAATTGTGAATTTAATAACAATCCCTTTGTGAAAAAACTAGTTGGAACTTGTTCGCTCCAATTGTTTCATTGCAGTTAGCATACCGTTCAATTGAGACTTCATTGAGACATCACTTAATTAAGACAGAGTTAAATGAGGATTAGTGTGAGATTCATTACCCAAACCTTTATTTAATTGGCGACTGGAAGATCACTAACCACGATTAATTCGTAAGGAAATCTGTTCAATGAATTGGACCATACCAAATGATGCAAAGCATATTTTATTAAGCCACTTATATTCTGCTAAGGGGTATAATCCCTACCCGGTTACCTTATATGTGGTATATGATTGTTATTTCAAGGTCAAATGAGACAGTCTTGTGTGCAAGCATAGAAACTCATGTTTAAAGGAGAGATTTGGACTATAAGTTTTAAGTCTATTCTAATATATATATATATATATATATATATATATATATATATATGAGAGTAGTTTGAGAGTGAAGAGAATTGAAAGAATTATGGAGAATTATCCATATAAGTTTTACTATTCAAATTAAGTTAGACTGGTGTAAAGATGTCATTATGTGGTAGTCAGAACATAAGATACCTCATAGATATTTATAAACAAGAATTGAATATTACCTCTTAACTTCGAATCTATTAAATGAAATCAAAGATTAATGTCCCTTAGAAATTTTTTTTTATGGAAAATTTGAGTTTCATTACATATGGTATCAGAGCAAAGTTTATAGCACTTGGACCTTGAACAAGGCCAAAACATTTATTTAGAACATATTTCGGTCGATGGAAAAACTAACAAACCATTATTGCTACAAATAGAAAACTCTTTTTTTGTTCTGTGTTAATCATGGCAGCCCAAGACGAAGCATAAATCAGACTTGGGGAGAACCTAGGACAAAGACCTCCTAAAGATTAGAGACAGAACAGTGACAGAATCTCACCTGACAAAGTTCTGGAAATGATGACAAATCTCATTGTTGAGTTGCATATTTTCAAAGTAGACAATGAGAAACTGAAAAAGGCACATCAAGAACAGTAGGAAATAAATGAAGTCCTTCTGCGAAGTATAGTGACAAAGAAAACCCCAAAGGACGATAACTAGGAAGAAGAGGTCAGTAAAAGGGCCTCCAAGAATTCTCATCCTGAAGCAGAGAAAGGGGATAACTCATCTAAAGGTACACCTCCAACTAAAGATAAAACAAAAATAGATAGGAAAAGGAAACAAGTGGATCACCTTGAGGGAGAGTTCAAGAAAATCAAACCATTTACCTTCGATGGGGAATCTAGAACAGGGGAGGAAGATGAATCATTGTTATTAGACATCAAGAAGTATTTCTAGATATACAACTATTCCAACAATATGAAGGTCATAATGTCCATCTATAATCTAAAATAAAAAGCCAACATTTGGTGGCAAGACCTGAAGTTGGCCAAGGCTCTAAAGGAGAAACAAATGGAATGGTCAGACTTTAAGAAATACTTTAAGAAACAGTACTATAATGAACCTCAAATTCACCATAAAAAAAAATTCTATGAAATAATTCTATTTCGCTTAAGCTTAAAATTTAAGCGAAGGTAAGACTCATTTTTGTCCATAATGACATTATTACACCAGTCTAGTTTTAATTCGAACTGAAAAGCTTATGTGGATAAATGCTGTCCATAATTCTATCACTTCCCTTAACTCTCAAACTACTCCAACATACTCATATGTATATAGGCAACATATAAACGTAGGTCAAAGGAACCTTTGAGGTTCAGAGAAATAAATCTCAGGGGGAAGCACAACTGCCGTTAGATCAAAAGGATCTGGACACATAGAGTTTAACCTCTAAGAGGTCGCGTAGTAGAGTAGCTGAATGAACGGTGGAGACACTTCGGGGAGAAGTGCCTAAATTGCGAGAGTCATTGGATCCAGAAAAGGTGCACGAGGTTTAAACCTCATAATAGTAGAAGGAAGAGGACTCGTCAAGTCCCGAGAGAATTAGGACCGTCCAATTTGGAGGACAGATGTCAAATATCCAAACCCATCAGGGATTTGGACACCGAGGAAACAAGAGTGAAGACTCTCCCAAATTCTCGAAAGGAGAAAGCCAGGATTGATCGTGACCATTGATCATCCCGAAAAGATCACAACTGTTGATCGTGGCTAAAATATCGCAGCCATCCATTGGAGGGACACATGGCTGCTAGTTGGCGTTTTACCATCTGGGAAACCAAAGGGTGAGACCCGTCATTTTCGTAAGTCAGGAAATCTCGGTATGCGAAAACCCCGAATCAGTTTAGCGTGAAAAAGGTTTTTCAGTGTTTTAGCACCTGGGAAACCAAAGGGAAAGATCCCTTATCTACGCAAGTCATGAAATTATGGTACATGAAACCCCGAATCGTTTTAGCATGAAAAAGGTTTTCGGTGTTTCAGCACCCGAAAAACCAAAGGGCAAGATCCCTTGTCTCCGCAAGTCGCGAAATCCCGATATACGAAATCCCGACTCAGTTTAGCGTGAATAGGTTTCGACGTTTCGACACTGAGAATTCGAAAGGGCAAGAAGATGCAACAGTCCCGAAACCCCGAAACGCGAAAGGTGTAAGTGTTGGTTCAGGACAGAGGAGAGCAAGGTTATAGTTTAAGAGCTGTAAACTCTTTTGGGGTGGAAAAAAAAATGAACTGTCATTCTTGTCGAATAAGGGTCTGTTATGGAATGACTCCTCAAAAAGGAATTCAACCACCATATCTTTTGTCGTTACGACTTCCAGAAATTTTACCAAGGTTTAGTTAGAATGTTGTTCTCTACTCTTTTTCTGTAGTTGTTGTCTGTACAGTCTGAGTTCTTATGCATTTCCAAAGGCCCACATCTTTTGAGTCACATCTCAACAAAAAGAAAAGGGGCTCTAGAATATTAATCTATTGTACAAATATCAAGCAAGATACAAATATATTCATATAATTCTATTAAATGCGTATCCTGGTCATGCATCGATACTTTAGTGATGTTATTGCTTTGCATAGATTATTACTGAAATATACGAGTACTCAATCATTGTCGTTCTTGTTTATACATTGACATTTCTTAGATCATTATCATCATCTAAGGGAATCTATACAGAGAAATGAAAAGGAGGAATGGAGTTTGAGTCTTTCAAAGTAATGAGTTCTACACATTTAATTGTGCTTTTAATTGTAAGGTTGATATTTTGACATTTGGGTCTTTCTTGTTACATATACACGGAGTTCCTTTGCTCTATTAAACTCCAAAATCTTGAACACCGAAACCCCAAAAACATTGGGCCACAGTCTTTTCACATTTCGCTATTCAACATTCCTTATTTCATTTTGTTTGCACATCAGGTGTTCGTAAACCCTGAAATCCTGAACCTCAAAACCCCGAAACATTGGGCCAAAGTATTTTCACATTTTGCGATTTGACATACAATGTGGTCTTTGTATTTTTTGTTTGACGTGTGTAATCGCTGAAACCCAATTGACCTCTGTTTTTTCACACCACTTTTTTCTCTACGATTTATGCCATTAAACAAAAGTCTAAGTTATTTTATCGGTAAAGGTCCTTAATAAACATCTCTGAACCCTTATTCTTACAGAGCATTATACTTCTGTAAACTCCTACTTATTACTAGAATATATAGATATAGATATAGATATAGATAGATTGAATATCTATCTGTCTTCTAGTTGTATGTGAACCCTATTGGGATTAATCTCTGAAAGGAAAACATTGTAGACATATCGGCGGAAATCACTTACAAGTTTTGTACTAGTAATTTTGTCCATTTCCACTGTAATACTTAGGCATATACATATATATAGGTAAAAGAAATATTGATTTTGATTCCTATCGTACTTGTATTTTATTTGTTTTTGGACTATCAGGTACCCAAACAAACCCCAATCATTATCGTAACTTGGCGCATGATTTTCTTATCGAAGTATAAATACCCTATGTAAAGTTCTCAGGTTCAATTCCATTTACAATAGATAAATTCTGTACACTAGAGTTTTGAAACACTGGTAATTACCCTACAACTGCCTCCATGGTAATAACCTAGTTTAAAAAGGGACTATTCTAGAATTTAATCATATAATTTACTTCTGATTATCGTTGAACAGATTTCGCCCAGGTTATTGTATCCATACCGAATTAAATAGATGCATTACAGCTGTGCCTAAATAATTCAAAGAGGTGGAACATAAATTCAATTCAAATTTAACGAATACACTGCATCAAATATACGAGCATTTAAACAGAAAATGGAAAGCATTTAAGTTCAGATTTAACAAATACATTGCATCATATATAAAATCATTCAAACAAAGAGGAATATCAAAACATATCTGAACCATATTACCGGAAGACAAAGGGAACTTCCACGTTCCTCCCAACCGTAGAACAGGGCAGTCAAAACACTTGCCCGATTCACCCCCTAGCCTGACCATGAATCCATGAGGGAAAACTTGGAATCTCCTCCTCAACAAATGTCTTTCCATTCCAATAGGCTCCTCTTGCCTCGCACTCAATCCGTATTGTTCATAACAGAAAGAGAACTCAAAATCTTTTTCCCCAGCAGACTTGGCAGCGTCCTGCCTCCTCACATATGCTATTTATCAATTTTTCCCAGGTCTTTTTCCCTCCCTTAGGAATTTCCCAACTTTCTAAATCCATGATTTTCAGTGGCTTCCAATGGCCAAATCTCTGGTTTTCCACTTGTAATAATCAACCAAGAGGTAGTTCCAACATGTTCCCCACTCATGGAGTCATGGTCAGCTGATTTTAACATGGCTGTTCCATTTGTCCTCCTGCAATTAATATAATTATTCTGTTTTTATACAAGGTTCATAGTGAAATAGTTAGTTGAGTTAAATCATATCTCTATCCAAAAGTCATAATAATTAATTATAAATATCAAATTAGAAATTTGAAATTGCCATAAATGGCAAAAATTTTCCAAATTCGAATTTACTAAAAACAGAATAAATTTCCAACAAATTTAAATTTCAAAAAATATTTTATTCTCAGTATTGCTCCATAAGCATAAGGGTTCAAAGACGTTTATTCAGGACCTGTACCGATAAAATAACTTAGACTTTTGTTTAATGGCATAAACCATAGAGAAAAAAATGGTGTGAAAAAACAGAGGTCAATTGGGTTTCGGCGATTACACATGCCGAACACAAAAGACAAAGACCATGTTGTATGTCGAATCGAGAAATGTGAAAAGACAATGCAAAGCATTTTGGGGTTTCAGGGTTCAGGATTTCGGGGTTTACAGACACCTAACGCATAAACAAAATGAAATAAGGAATGTCGAATCGTGAAATGTGAAAAGACTGTGGCTCAGCTTTTCGGGGTTTCGAGGTTCAGGATTTCAGAGTTTAATAGAGCAAAGAAACTCTACGTATATGTAACAAGCTAGTCTCGAATGCTGAAATATCAACCTTGCAATTAAAAGCACAATTAAATGTGCAGAACTGATTACTTTGACAAACTCAGACTCCATTCTTCCTTTTCATTTCTCTGTATAGATTCCCTTAGATGATGATAATGATCTAAGAAATGTTGATGTATAAACAAGAATGAAAATGACTAAATACTCGTATATTTCGGTAATAAGCTATGCAAGGCAATAACATCACTAAAGTATCGATGCATGACTAGGATACACATTTAATAAGATTATATGCATATATTTGTATCTTGCTTGATATCTGTACAACAGATTAATATTCTAGAGCCCATTTTCTTTTGTTGATATGTGATTCAAAAGATGTGGGCCTTTGGAAATCCATAGATTCCATACAATTCATAAGAACTCAGACTGTACAGACAACAACTACGGAAAAACAATAGAAAACAACATTCTAGATAAACCTTAGTAAAATTTCTAGAATTCGTAACGACAAAAGATATGATGGTTGAATTCCGTTTTGAGGATTCATTCAATAATAGACCCTTACTCAGCAAGAATGACGGTTTGTTTTTTCTTGCCACCCCAAAAGATTTTACAGCTCTTAAACTATAACCTTGCTCTCCTCTGTCTTGAACCAACACTTACACCTTTTTCATGTTAAACCGATTTCAGGGTTTCTTGTACCAGAATTTTGCGACTTGTGGAGACAAGGGATCTTTCCCTTTGGTTTCCCAGGTGCCGAAATGCAAAAAACCTTTTTCACGCTAAACCGATTTGGGGTTTTTGTATACCTTGATTTTGCGACTTACGAAAATGAGGGGTCTCACCCTTTGGTTTTATGGGTGTCGAAATGCCAACCGAAACCCACGTGTCCCTCCAATGGATGGCTGCTATATTTTATCCACGATCAACAATTGTGATCTTTTTGAGATGATCAATGGTCGCGATCAATCCTGGCTTTCTCCTTTCGAGAATTTGGGAGAGTCTTCACTCCCATTTCCCTGGTGTCCAAATCCTCGATGGGCTTGGATCTTTGAAATATGTCATCCAAATTGGATGGTCTCGATGCTTTTGGCACTTGACGAGTCCTCTTCCTTCTGCTATTACGATGTTTAAACCTCGTGCACCTTTTCTGGATTTGATGACTCTCACAATTTCGACACTTCTCCCGAAAGTGTCTCCACCGTTCATTCAGCTGCTCTCATGCACGACCTCTGAAAGGTTAAACTTTGTGCATCTAGATCCTTTTGATCTAATGGCAGTTGTGCTTCCCCCTGAGCTTTATTTCTCTAAACCTCAAAGGTTTCTTCGACCTAAGTTTAGATGTTTCCTATATACATATGAGTATGTTGGAGTAGTTTGGGAGTTAAGGGAAGTGATAGAATTATTGACAAAATTCATTCAAATAATCTTTTCGATTTGAAGTAAAACTAGATTGGCGTAATAATGTCATTATGGATAGAAATGAGTCTTACCTTCGCTTAAATACTAATCTTAAACGAAATAGAATTATGTCATAGATTTTATTTATTTTTTGGTGAATTTGAGGTTCATTACATATGATATCAGAGCAAAAGCTACAACACTGGGCCTAAACATGGCCACATTAATTGCTTAGTATATATTCTGATTTATGAAAAAAACTAATAAATCATGTGGTTACAAACATAAATCCTTTATGTTTTGTGATGATTATGGTAGCTCAAGAAGGTGTAGAAATCAGGATGGAAGGAAATCCGCAGCAAGGACCTCTGGGAGATCCAAGATAGAACAGTGATGGAAGCTCACCCACGAAGGTGTTGGAAACAATGAGGAATCTTATTGTTGAACTACAGGTTTTCAAGGCCGACAATGAAAAATTGAAGAAAGCACATCAATAAAAACAAGAGATAAATGAAGTCCTGCTGCGTAGTATAGTAACCAAGAAAATCCCAAAAGATGATAACCATGACAAAGATGTCAACAAAAGGGCCTCCAATAATTCTGGACCGGAAACAAAAAAAGGAGACAGTTCGTCTGAAGGGACACCTTCAATTGAGGACAAAACTATACTAGATAGAAAAAGAAAACAAGTAGACCACCTTGAAGGAGAATTTAAAAAGATTAAACCAACTACATTTGATGGATAATCCAGGACAAGAGAAGAAGCTAAGGCATGGTTGTTGGACATCAAAAAAAACTTCCAAATCTACAACTATTCCAGCAACATGAAGGTCAGAATGGCCATCTACAATCTCAAGGGGAAGGCCAACATTTGGTGGCAGGACTTGAAATTGGCCAAGGGCCTAAAGGAGAAACAATTGGAATGGTATGACTTTAAGAAGTATTTCAAGAAACAATACCTTTCTAAAAGCTATTATGAAAGGAAGATGAAATAATTTTACGAGTTACGACTTAGACAGATGACAATGGAGGACCTTATAAATAAATTTTTGGAACTACTAAGGTTCATACCGTACATCCAGGAGGATAAGGTAAAAATCCAATGATTCTTAAGTTGTTTACCATAGGTCTACCGTGACATAATTGAGTTTGATAACCCCAAATCCTTGAGTGAGGTATTTAGGAAAACATGAATGTGCTATGACCAGTATAAACAATGGGTAGAGTTTCCCAAGACCTGGAAGGATAAGAAGCAAGATAGAATGAACCAGTGGAAGAAGGGATACCAACCATCTCCTTATCAGAATGCAGCAAAAATTTTCCCAATGAAGGATTTTCACTCCTATCATATGAATACGCAAGGTAGTGGTAAACCGACAAACCTGGGAATGAAGAAGTTTGGGGACAACTCCCATGAGCCATTCAAGTGTTGGGAGTGGGGAGAGCCTCATCTAAGGAGGAAATTTCCATGTTTAATTGTAGCAAACAGAACTGTTGTTCACAATTTGTAGGAAGCCTCGACAGTGGGAGACGTGAGCATAAGTTTGCATCGTATAAATGCAGCCATAGATGGTCGACAAGCTGACCACAAGTCCTCGATGGTAGAAATCGAAGGTAAAATCAATGACACTCAAATTTATGTTTTAATTGACCCTGGAGCTACGTTAAGTTATATTACTCCTGATGTAGTAGAGTCTAATAAACTTAAGAAACTAAAGCACGCAAAATCATGGCTTGTATAGCTAGCAATAGGCACTAAAAGGAAAGTAGTTGACTTTATTTCTGATCTTGAGTTCAGCTTGTTGGATCATGCTGTCATTGATGCCAATGGTTTGATTGATTGATGTCAAGTGATTGATTGATGTCAAAGGATTGATTGACTGATGATTTATTTAATATAATATGTATTTTCCTTGATGAGAATGCATAGATGAAGATGGATCAATGATTTTTCATTGATACATGATGAAGATGGATCGATGTGGTTCCATTGGTATATGATGCATTGTTGGAAAAATGTATAGATGACTCATTATTGTCTTATCATGATTGATAAGGTGCACATATGGATGAAATCCAAAGTGGTCCCCTTATGGTGAAAGCCCTCATGGGAAGATGCTTTATGGATTGAGTTATCCTAGAAGAATGGTTGGAGGACCCATGCTTGTATGAGAAATAATGAGATGAAGATCAAGGAAATTGTTGGTGAAACTATCCTAGATGGATAATGCTTGTCATTCCATTTCTGGTGGTATGTGGAATGTCACATAACTCCTCATGGTTTGAGATTTATGGCCTTACAAAGCTGAAGGACCCCCACATGAAGGCTTGAAGCCCCCAAAGTCAAAGAAGTCAAAGTGACCTAAAAGAAGAAATGATAAAATAAGGTGACAAAATCAAGAAGGAATATTTATGGAAAGTGGTTAACCCTAAAAATAAGGAAA
>JASDQU010366579.1:0-11551 GCA_032191745.1 Picea mariana
CCCACATATGCACATACCAGACACAGATTTGTCAGATACTCTGGTGTATAAAAAAATGATATATATAAAAAATATATAAAAAACTAAATAAATTAAAAAAAAACAAAAAAAACAAGCTTACCCATTTCTCCTCGCTCCTCCTTGGGAGGTACTAGTATCTCAGGATCTTTAGAGAATTCAATTCCAGCATAGGGGTAGTCCTCTATGACCAGAATCTGTCATGCCCACCAAGCAAAAAAAATTTCGACAAAGGCTTCAATGGTACTTCCCCCCCCCCTGTCGTAGAAACAACACTGCCCATCTGCATAATGTGGGGCTAGAGGCCTGGTGACCTCATATCACCTCTCTAGGACTGAAATTGGGCACTCTCTCAAAGAAGAAAGCACTGAGAATTGTCCCAAACCTAAAATTCCTCTGTTTCCACATTCAACACTCTGTTAATTGCCTCTTCATACAATCCAGTAATGTGGTGCTCCAATCAAATATTTGTGCATTTAAGCATTGAACTGCACAATTCATGTGCACACGGGAATCCTGATGCAAAGAGACAAACCCTGTAATTCACCCAATGAGCAACACTATCACTTTCAGTGATAAGTTTGAGATCTTACTTATCGACACCTACGAGCTCGTTCTGTCAGTATCGGCTTCACAATGGAGCCCAATCAACTCTCATATGTTGTGAGGCCCGAAGGGAAAGGTACAAAAATTGACTGGTTCCCCTCTCCTTGAGAGGCTAGTCAAAAAGTATATATCCTTTGTCGTTGGAGCCAACGACTGCCTCTTTAGCATAAATGCCTTTGCATCGGGATGCCAATAATCTACCAAGGCGTTCAGTAGCCTAGGTTGTGCTCGCATGAAAGGACATTGGAAAAAATTTAACAAACCACACTACAACAAGAGAATCAGGGTCCTCATCAACGAACACATCAACATCCTCATGCTCTCTTTCGCTCCAGTGAACATACATCCTGCAAATAGACAAAGTTTAGAAGGGTTAACTCTTGTTTTTTTAAAATGTTTTTACACTAAATGGAAGGTCCAAGTGGGCTATAGTGCTCACAGTAGTGTGTACACTCAGGTTGTCATAAGGCATCCTGCGTGTACACTCAGGCTGTCATAGGACAACCCACGTGGACGTAGGGCTGACCTTTTAAAGGCCGACGCCCCTACAAAAAATGAAATTAAATGCATAAAAAAAAATTAAATTGCAAGAGGGGGTAGTGTATACTTAATTGGTTCAAGCGGATAGTTGTTTCATCCACTGAGACTCCTGGAATAAACTCTTTTCAAAAAGGGGTAGTTTTGTCTTTTAGTCAATTTCTCAATTAGCAATGGTGATAATGAGCTGCTAGCTTCTATTTATAGACTTTTTGGCCTCTTTTTCTCATTTTTTGGACCCTTTTGTCATTTTTTCTAAACTGAAAATCATATAGTATGGTTCAAGATTTTTCTTTGGATTGTCACAAGAAGTGTTTTTTGGGTATTGGGAAACTTTTTGAGTTTTGGGTCGTTTTGAAGGTCCTTTGGTAAAAAGCCATTTTTTCCAACTCGTTGCATTTAAGATAGGATTCCACCTCCACTTTCTGCATCTTGTTGTCTTTTATTCTTTACCATAGGATCGATCCCACCGAATTGTGACATAGAACCATCATTGCTGCTTTGGGAGTGTCGTACTTTAGTGGTAGAGCCTACCTTAACATGGATGCCCTAGGTAGATCCTGGTTGCATTTTGGTATCCATGATGTCACTAATGATTGTAGGCCCGTGATTCCTTACTAGTTTTTCCTGATTATGAGTTTGAGCCTCATTTGCATGATTCCTTATCACTCTTGACCTCACCCTCGAGACTCCCACAACTTAACGAGTCTTATTTTAATCTCTTTTCAGACCCTCTAAACATGAAAATATTGTCGAGCGATCTTGTTGACCTTCACGCTCGCTAAACTGAAATTTGAAGTCATGTTTATGCGGCAGTAATTTACCCCTTTTTCGGTTCGGATGGTCAACTGTATGAACAAAGGTATACTCTAGGAGCCTTGGTTCTCTAGAAGAGTATTCTTAGTTATAATTTTAACCCTTTTTCGGTCCCGAGGGACTAAATTTACGAAAAAGGAACCCCCATGGAGTCCATAGTTAATCTCTTTTCAGACTCCCTGAAATTGAAAAGATCGCCAAGTGACTTTATTCTTTCACACTCGTTAAAATGGTCCAAAAGAACATTTCTGACGGAGTCCATATTTAATCTTTTTTCAAACTCCTTAAAAATGAAAAAATTGTCGAATGATCTTGTCTCTATCACACTCGTTAAAATGGTTTTGAATAGATGTCTGGTCGGTGCTAGTTTACCCCTTTTTCGAGTGGACTAGACTACCTTCGAAAAAGGTACCCCAATGGAGTCTCCTTTTACATTTTTTCAGACGCTCTTAAAATAAAAAAATGCCGAGCTTACCTTCTCTGGGNGGCCTAATGTCGGCTCCCTGTTTCTCTCAACTAAACCATCTGAAGCATGCCTTATACATAAGCCCTGTAGCACTTTGTCTCTACGTCTTGACACCTTTGGCCCCTAGAGGATTTTTCCCGAGTGTTCTTTTCCTACATATGCCCCTTTTCCCTTAGCATCCTTGTGTTTTGTGCACTTGGAAATAATATGTTTGCGACGCTCGATCCTCCTTTGTAATGTAGCATTATTTTATTATTTTTCAAGATTTCCAAAATTATTGAAAAAGACAAAAAAATCAAATATACCCCAAAAAGAGGAAGGGAAAAGTATTTTCTTTTTATTGGCAACACAATGAGTTGCCCTTGGAAAAAACACATCCTTCCGTTTTTTCGTCAATCCCTAGGATTTAATATGACCTTAGGAAGTTGTTCTCACTACATAGAGTTGTGTCCTCCTCTGTTTAGTTATTCTTCCAAACATATGGAGAGTTTGTGGTGCCTCCTGCATCATGAAATTATATCAAAATATCATGCTGCATGAGTCTCATCTTATGCCATGCTATTTTCCAAGGGAAGTTATTACCAAGTTTGAGTTGGCCCCTCTATAAATTTTCTCATGCCTGGTCATCCCGAAAGCCCAATCAAGTCTTTGTTCGAAATCCATGAAGCCCTCAACCTGATCATCAAAATCCTCTAGTCCGTTCTTGACAAGCCATCGAAGACCTCTGGGTAGTGAATTCATACACTTATATTACACTCCTACCCGAGTTTTGAAGATTTTGAAGTTGATACTCGAGCTCTAAAGGCCTCATCTCTAGCCATCAAGCCTGATTCGCTTCTTGAAGATGGATACGATAAATGTATATATTTTTGATTTCAAGATGTAGATCCGCTATGTATTTCTCATGGCTACACTTTATATAGTTATATGACATGGATCTACAGTGTATTCGATTGGTATCCATGATTTTATTGGTAGAGAATTGTTATTTTGCAGATGTCACCTCCTGAATTATGGTCCTTGGGATCACTGGTTTGGTATGCTAATAAATATTGATAATGTATTTCGGCCATCAGATGCTCTTCTGACCTCACACATTAGGGGGAATATGTTATCACCCTAATTTGCACCAGACATGCTTACCTAGCATAATGCCATCTCATATTCCTTATTTGCCAAGCTAGTACTGAACAACTCTTCTTAACAACACCTTTTTTAAAGGCACATGCGCCCTGCTCCACTACAACCCACGTGTACACTTTAGCTGACCCACTACAACTCGCGTGTACCTATAAAAGCACGAAAAATGGAAAGTTGTCGATGGAACACACATTTTTGGGTAAGTTAACTAAACCTTTCAACCATGCATGGCTAGTCACTCGATGAAATAACTAGCTTCTTCTAGCTTATAAAAGAAGGAGTAGGGGTCCCATTTGAAAGGAGGAAAATCATAGTAAAGAAAATCTGCCCGAATTAGCATTCCCCTAGCCTCAACCTTTTGCAACTATTGTGTGAAGAGAAGCATATACAGAAGCAGTTGGAGCACAGTTGAAGAGGAGGCCAGGACCAGATTCGAGGAGCAGTGTCGACCACATATTGTAAAGTTTACTCTTGTGAAGATTAATACAAAAAGGAATACTTTTTTCATCCCACCATATCATGTGTTCAAATTGTGTATTTATTTTATGATATTGTCACATCTAACCCAGCAATTAGTATAAGAAATGCATGTTTGCAGCTCTATGTTTGTCCATGTGTGAATGAAGGTCATATTTGGGAGGAGGCTTGGAGTCAAGGAGCGAGTGAAAGCGAAGGGATTGACATCAAACAAAGGATTTAAGGTAGAGTTACCTAATCTTGTTTGCACCTTTGTATTGCATGAATGTGGGGTTTTGTGTTGGGAGAATAGAAAAAAGTAGAGGCCTTTAGATGGTCATTTTTTGCATGCATGATTAAACCCTTGGTGCTAGTCCATAGGAGGGATTTACCACCCACAACATTGACACCCAAGCCACGTCAAGAATGGTGACATCTCAACAAAGACAAAGGGGTAGTAAAAAGAATAAGAGGTCAATAAGATAAGGGGTGAGACGTGAGAAAAAATAATGAGGTATTAATAAAAATAAAATTTTGACACCCATGACACATCAAGAATGGTGACATGTCCACAAATATGAAGGGGTACTAAGAAAAGGAAAAGGTTGGCACCCATTCCACATCAAGAAGGGTGACATGTACGTAAAGATAAATGGGTACTAAGAAAAATAAAAGGTTGACACCTATGCCAAGTCAGAAAGTTTTATATGTGAGAAAAGATAAAAGGGGTACTAAGAAAAATAAAAGGTTGACACCCCTGCTACATCAAAAAGGGTGACATGACCGCAAAGAATAAGGAATACTAAGAAAATAAAAGGTTAACACCCATCCCACGTCACGAATGATGACATATTCACAAAGATAAAGGGGTATCTATAAAAAGAAATGGTTGAAACCCATGCCACATCAAGAAGGGTGACATGTCTACAAAGATAATGGTGTACTAAGAAAAAGAAAAGGTTGAAACCCATGCCACTTCAACAAGGGTGACATGTGATCAAAGAAAAATGGATTCTTTAAAAAAATAAAGGTTGATAAGATAAAGGGTGGGACATGAGAAAAGATAAAGGGGTACTAAGAAAATGAAAAGGTGAAACCCATGCCACGTCAAGAAGGGTGACATGTCCACAAAGATAAAGGGGTACTAAGAAAAAGAAAAGGTTGACACCCATGCCACTTCAATAAGGGTGACATGTCCAATATAGAGGGGTACTAATAAAAATAAAAGGTTGACACCCTATGCCATGTCAGCAAGGGTGAGATGTGAGCAAAGATAAAGGGGTACTAAGTAAAAGAAAAGTTTGACACCCATGCTACATCAAGAAGGGTGACATGTACGCAAAGATAAAGGGGTATTTAGAAAAATAAATGGTTGAAACTCATGCCACGTAATTATGGGTGACATGTCTGCAAAGATAAGGGGCAATAAGAAAATGAAAACATTGAAATCTATGCCACATCAAGAAGGGCGATATGTCTACAAAGATAAAGGGGTACTAAGAAAAAAAAAATGTTGAGACCCATGCCACGTCAAGAAGGGTGACATGTCGAAAGACACAAAGGGGTAGTAAGAAAAATAAATGTAGGACACCTATGCCATGCCATCAATGATGAGACGTGAGAAAAGATAAAGGGGTACTAGGAAAAAGAAAAGGTTCACACCCATGCCATGTCAAGAAGGGTGACATGTCCACAAAGATAAAGGGTACTAATAAATAAAGAATGTTGATACCCATGCCACATCAGCAAGGGTGACATGTCATCAAAGACAAAGGGGTACTAAAAAAAAAAGGTCGATAAGATAAAGGGCGAGATGTGAGCAAAGATAAATGGGTACTAAGAAAATAAAAAGGTTGACACCCATGCCACGTCAAGAAGGGTGACATGTCAAGAAAGACAAAGGGGTACTAAAAGGAATAAAAGGTCGATAATATAAAGGGTGAGACATGAGTAAAGAGAAATGGGTACTAAGAGAAATAAAAGGTTGACACCCATGCAATGTGAAGAAGGGTGACATGTCCATAAATATAAAGGGCTACTAAGAAAAATAAAAGGTTGACACCCATGCCATGTCAAGAAGGCTGACATGTCTACAAAGATAAAGGGGCACTAAGAAAAAGAAAAGGTTGATACCGATGCCATGTCAAGAAGGGTGAAATGTCCGAAAGGACAAAGGGGTACTAAGAAAAATAAAATTTTGACACCCATGCCACATCAACAAGGGTGACCTGTTAGCGAAGACAAACGGGTACTAAACAGAATAAAAATTCGATAAGATAAAGGGTGATACGTGAGAAAAGATAAATTTGTACTAATAAAAAGAAAAGGTTCACACCCATGCCACGTTAATAAGGGTGACATGTCTACAAAGATAAAGGGGTACTAAAAAAAATAAAAAGGTTGACATCCATGCCACTTCAAGAAGGGTGACATGTACAAAAATATAAAGAGGTACTAACAAAAATAAAAGGTTGACACCCATGCCATGTCAAGAAGGGTGACATGTACGCAATGATAAATAGGTACTAAGAAAAATAAAAGGTTGAAACCTATGCAATATCATAATGGTTGAGACATGATAAAAGATAAAGGGGCACTAAGAAAAATAAAAGGTTGACTTGCATGCCACGTTAGGAAGGGTCACATGTCCACAAAGAAAAGGGGGTACAAAGAAAAATAAAAGTTTGAAACCCATGCCATGTCAAGAAGGGTGACATGTCCACAAAGATAAAAGGGTACTCAAAAAAGGAAATGGTTGACACCTGTGCTACATAAAGAAGTGTGACATGTTTACAAAAATAAACATTTACCAAGAAAAAGAAAAGGTTGAAACCAATGCCACTTCAGCAAGGGTGACATGTGCACAAAGACAAAGAGTTACAAAAAAAATAAAAAGTTGCTAATGTAAAGGGTGACATGTAAGAAAACATAAAGGGGTACTAAGAAAAAGAAAAGGTTGACACCCATGCCATGTCAATAAGGGTGACATGTCCACAAAGATAAAGAGGTACTAAGAAAAAAAAAAGGTTGAAAACAATGCCACATCAAGAAGGGTGACATGTCAACAAAGATAAAGGGGTACTAAGAAAAATAATATTTTGACACCTATTCCATGTCAACAAGGGTGATATGTGTGCGAAGAAAAAGGGACACTAAGAAAAAAAAAATCTTGACACCCATTCCACATCAAGAAGTGTGACATGTCTGCAAAGATAAAGGGGTACTAATAAAAATAAAAGGTTGACACCTATGCCACATCAATAAGGGTGACATGTCTGCAGATGTAAAGGGGTACTAAGAAAAATAAAATGTTGAAAACCATGCCACGCTAGGAAGGGTGACATGTCAGCATATACAAAGGGGTACTAAGAAAAATAAAAGGTTGACACCCATGCCACATCAAGAAATGTGACATGTCCGCAGAGATAGAGGGTTAATAATAAAAATAAAAGGTTGACACCCATGCCACATCAATAAGGGTGACATGCCTGCAAAGATAAAGGGGTACTAGGAAAAAGAAGAGGTTGATACTCATGCCATGTCAAGAAGGGTTACATTTCTGCAAATATAGAGGGTTACAAAGAGAAAATAAAGGTTGACACCCATGCCATGTCAACAAGGGTGAGGCATGAGAAAAGATTAATGGGTACAAAAAAAAGGAAAGGGTGACATCCATGCCACATCAAGAAGGGTGACATGTCCACAAAGATAAAGGGGTACTAAGAAAACTAAAAGGTTGACACCCATGCCACCTCAAGAAGGGTTAGATGTTGGCAAAGTTAAAGGGGTACTAAGAAAAATAAAAGCTTGACATGTATTCCATGTCAGGAAGGGTGAGACATGACAAAATATAAATGGGTACTAAGAAAAATAAAAGGTTGACATCCATGCCACGTTAAGAAGGGTTACATGTTCCCAAAGAAAAATGGGTACTGATAAAAATTAAAGTCTAACACCCATGGTGTGTAAAGAAGGGTGAAATGTATGCAAAGATAAAGGTTTTATAAGAAAAATAAAAGTTTGAAACCCATTCCATGTTAAGAAGGATGACATGTTGGAAAATATAAAGGGGTACTAAGAAAAAGGAAATCTTTACACCCATGTCAGGTCAACAAGGGTGACCTATTAGCAAAGACAAAGGGGTACTAAAAAAATGAAAGCTCAATAAGATAAAGGGTGAGACATGATCAAATATAAAGGGGTATTGATCCAGGAGGATATTGATGGCCACCCACCTTTTCCAACTGGCTCAAAATAGTTTTCTGGCAATTTTGGCAATTTACTATTTTTAGCAGTTTTTAACTTCTGGGGCCATTTTGAGGGCCTAAATGAAAGTTTTTCGGGATTGAGTTTCTAAATGATAGCCAAAGGCTCTGATTGAGCCCCCAAAATGAATCTTCTTGATTATACCTTTCCAACGATATATCGTGTGCCCCAAACGAAGATTGTATGCCAAAGTTATGCCCCTGAGAAGTTGATACACCAAACCACCCAAGATGGGGTCCACAAAACTGTTGGCTTTTCATCTTCCGGGGTTAGGGTTTTGGATTTTATTTATGATAAAAATGCCTTTGGAGCCTCTTTTTAAAATCGTCTTCTCACGGATGCGAGTAGCCATCGCATCTCTTCTCAGAGATAACCTGCCACCATTCTAGCGAGTCTTTCACTCTGTATTTTTACAGTCTTCGTACATTTTCGCTCATTAATAGAAAATTGTGTATTACTGTATCTCTGTGTTTATGGTTGCATCTTTGATACATTTTTGTTAAATTATTGGATATATGAGATATCTCTATACATTGGCTTATTATATCTCCGCTCTCATTTCATGCTGAAAATAATCTGGATCAGTGGTATTAGAGAAAGCTACTCTTGAACATTTTTTTTTTCAGTTCATGTCCCCGACGGGGTCTGAGTAGAGAAAGTTGGGTCTCAATCTTGTCTCTCTTGAAGACAATCACTATCGCATGCCCAAGAAACCCTCCATGGAGGAAGAAAATATAAACAATGGATTAGGCGATTCTATCAATTTGTTGCTTGAGCAAGATCTCACACGACAGAGGAACGAAATGATGGAGATTTTTTCCCACATCGTTCAACTCCTACCGATAGAAACAAGCACATCTTCATCAAACAACCACTTTAAAAGAACCTCTCCTTTCAAGGTACAGGTTAATTTTGATATTCTCGTATTTGAAGGTGAGATAGTTGGAAATTCTCTTGAGAAATGGTTAAATCTGCTAGAAGGTTATTTCTCTCTTCACCATTTTTCCGACAGGGAAAATATCACCTTTGCACTCCTTAAATCTCTCCCCCATGTCAAACATTGGTGGGAAACTTACTAGGAGAAAAGTTCCACAAAAGAGTCTGGAATATATGGGGTCGATCCCACTTTGGATTTTTTTGTGGATGTGGTAAAGGAGCAATATTACCCTGTTGGAAACTATGACAACCAGTATATGAGATGGACCACACTACGATAAGAGAGGGGTCAAGTAGTTTCGGATTTCACCAATACCTTCCATAACTTGCGCACAAAGCTGGGTATCAAAGACTTCGAACAAAATTTGGTTCTGAAATACCATGGGGCTCTACACAAATACATCCAAATTGAAATGGATTTTATGGACATCTCATCACTCGGTGCCGCTTATCGATATGATGTTAAAATCGAGAAAACATTTAAGCACCAGAACAAACAGGAGTTTGGGTCTGCAAATTCACAACAACCAAAGTATGATAAATATGTCCTTAACAAACAATATCTGTTGGCATAGGGGCATACCCAGGGTTCAATGCTTAACAATGCACCAACAAAACCCCGACTACCGACCCTTTTGGCAACACCTGCGAAGCAGGTGAAGTATCAATCGAGGTAGAATCAAGGGGGTTACAGGATGAAGGTGCCTGTTACCAGCCTAGGACATAGATATGTGATAATAACACTTCGTAGGATATTCTATTAACACTTAGGAACAACATGCATTAGTTCATTAATCTTATTAACATCGCAGAACATACCCAAGGATAGATCGATGCAGTAATAAATTAAAATATACCCAGAGCACTTAGCATTATAAGTTGGATGTAGTATTCATTCATCCTTAACACAGTAAAGCACTTAAGCAACAAAAAATCTATCTATCATACACAATAATCAAAGCACAAAACATAAATAACACAACACAAAGCAAACCAGAGACACAAGATATATGTGGTTCACCCCAGTGTGGGGCTACATCCACCAACCGCTCCACCTTATTTATTATTCGCCAATCTCTTACATTTAGTTACTCCTGTGCATTAAGCCAAAGAGTCGAGCTTCGCACCAGACATGAGATCTATGCACTGAGCACTAGATCATCCTTCCAAAACTAGGTCAAGGCACATAACCAACTCTCCATTGAGCACAAAGACATAACACATATACATTCTGTTGCACAAAGCAACTAAAACTACTTGCACTTAGCTACAAGAAATTCTCTACTTCTACCATAAATTCTTACTTATTTATACTTTTACAAACCCTTACAATAAGGCCTAATCATGGGTAAACCCCATGGGCTGACATCCCATAATCCTATTACAAAAAACCTATAGGACCCCTTACTAGGTCCATATAGCCCACAAAATCAATGAGATCCGTGATCTCAACTCCACCTGGGCACTCCATCTTCGACCAATGTTTTGAAGCCCAAAAGTGGGTCAACTATGACCAAGGTTTCCTCAAAACTTGGTCGTGGGCCTGTTATCACATAGTTTGTAGGAAAGGTTTAAGTAGCTTGGAGTCAAAGCTCAAACTGGCGTAACAGGAGCTTCCCCACCCACAGTCACCTCGATGGGGAGCTCTTTCTATTCTGGGTGGCTAATCCCAAGGGAGACATCCCTAGTAATCTGGAGTTGTGAAAGGTCTAATGGTCTAAAGGATCAAGAGGATGGTCTCCTTTCACAGATTACTGCCAAAGAGATAGTCAAAAAAGAAGAAGATATTCCACTGGATGGCACCTGTTTGTGAGACAAGGCAAATAAAACTAGAAAATGTGCTGCAGTGGTTAGTACTTCAAAACATTAATGACTATATTTAACATATACGAGCAATAATGAGTGTAATTATTGACGAAGTCAATGATTGCTATAAAGACAAAAAGGCTTATAATACTTCTTCAATAAATACAAAAGATACTTGCATTCAATGTGTGAAACCAAATCCTTGTATTATCACAATGCAACAAATGTCATAAATCTGCTCATATATATATATTGTTGCTGCGTCACACCTGCTAAAAGGTTGACATCAGCCCTATTTCAGCAAAACAAATAAGTGGACCTTTTGCTAAATAAACCAATGAAAATGTTCAACACTTAAATGTTTATCAAAGGAGGGCAAAGCCACAATGTTTACACTTAAATAAGGGTTAAAAAGAGGCTTGACATCATCAATATTGTTGCTGCTACAAAGGTGACATTAGCCCTAATTTGAGGTTAGTTTAGGAGGCAAAGAGGTGGACGTTT